>RCUC01145620.1:0-56806 GCA_003697995.1 Taxidea taxus jeffersonii | reverse complement strand
CATAAGATACCTAGGAATAAACCTCACCAAAGAGGCAAAGAATCTATACTCAGAGAACTATAAAGTACTCATGAAAGAAATTGAGGAAGACACAAAGACATGGAAAAATGTTCCATGCTCATGGATTGGAAGAATAAATATTGTGAAAATGTCTATGCTACCTAAAGCTATCTACACATTTAATGCAATGCCTATCAAAATCCCATCCAATTTTTTCAAAGAAATGGAACAAATAATCCTAAAATTTATATGGAACCAGAAAAGACCTCGAATAGCCAAAGGAATATTGAAAAAGAAAACCAAAGTTGGTGGCATCACAATTCCCGACTTCAAGCTCTACTACAAAGCTGTCATCATTAAGACAGTATGGTACTGGCACAAAAACAGACACATAGATCAATGGAACAGAATAGAGAGCCCAGAAATAGACCCTCAACTCTATGGTCAACTAATCTTCGACAAAGCAGGAAAGAATATCCAATGGAAAAAAGACAGCCTCTTCAACAAATGGTGTTGGGAAAATTGGACACATTTCCCAATTGGACACATTGGGAAAATTCTGCCACATGCAGAAAAATGAAATTGGACCATTTCCTTACACCACACACGAAAATAGACTCAAAATGGATGAAGGACCTCAACGTGAGAAAGGAATCCATCAAAATCCTTGAGGAGAACACAGGCAGCAACCTCTTCGACCTCAGCCACAGCAACTTCTTCCTAGGAACAATGCCAAAGGCAAGGGAAGCAAGGGAAAAAATGAACTATTGGGACTTCATCAAGATCAAAAGCTTTTGCACAGCAAAGGAAACAGTCAACAAAACCAAAAGACAACTGACAGAGTGGGAAAAGATATTTGCAAATGACATATCAGATAAAGGGCTAGTATCCAAAATCTACAAAGAGCTTAGCAAACTCAACACCCAAAGAACAAATAATCCAATCAAGAAATGGGCAGAGGACATGAACAGACATTTCTGCAAAGAAGACATCCAGATGGCCAACAGACACATGAAAAAGTGCTCCACATCACTGGGCATCAGGGAAATACAAATCAAAACCACAATGAGATACCACCTCACACCAGTCAGAATGGCTAAAATGAACAAGTCAGGAAATGACAGATGCTGGCGAGGATGTGGAGAAAGGGGAACCCTCCTACACTGTTGGTGGGAATGCAAGCTGGTGAACCACTCTGGAAAACAGCATGGAGGTTCCTCAAAAAACTGAAAATAGAGCTACCTTATGACCCAGCAATTGCACTACTGGGTATTTACCCTAAAGATACAAACGTAGTGATCCAATGGGGCACGTGTACCCGAATGTTTATAGCATCAATGTCCACAATAGCCAAGTTATGGAAAGAACCTAGATGTCCATCAACAGATGAATGGATAAAGAAGAGGTGGTATATATATACAATGTAATACTATGCAGCCATCAAAAGAAATGAAATCTTACCATTTACGACGACATGGATGGAACTAGAGCGTATTATGCTTAGCGAAATAAGTCAACTGGAGAAAGACAACTATCACATGATCTCCCTGATATGAGGAAGTGGAGATGCAACGGGGGTGGGAGTTAAGGTGGTAGGAAAAGTAAAAATGAAACAAGATGGGATCGGGAGGGAGACAAACCAAAAGAGACTCTTAATGTCATAAAACAAACTGAGGGGGGTGGGGGGAAGAGGGGTTGGGAGAGGGTGGTGGGGTTACATTATATGTTTAAATAAAGCTTAAATAAAAAAAAAAAAACCCACCAGAGTGGTACACGTGACAACTGTTGAACATACATTGACACATGATTATCACCCAGAGACCATAGTTTACATTAGAGTTCCCTTTGGAGTTGTACGTATATAATAACATGTATCTACCATTATAGCAATATACAGAGTATCACTGCCTTAAAACTTTTCTTGTGCTCTGCCTACTCATCCCTTAACCCTCTGTCCTCAACCCCTGACAACCACTTATCTTTTTCATGTCTCCATAGTTTTGCCTTCCTAAAGTGTCACATAATTGAAATTATGAAGTGTGTAGCTTTTTTCAGATTGGCTTCTTTCAGTAAGTAATCTTTAAGTTTTCCCCATTTTTTTATAACCTGATAGCCATTTTTTTTAGTGCTGTATATTATTGCATTATATGGATGTATTCAGTTTATCCATTCATCTCCTGGAGGACATCTTGGTTGTTTCAAATTTTGGCCGTTATGAATAAAGCCACTATAAATATCTGTGTGTGAATTTTGGTGTGGACATCTTTTTGTCTTATTTGGGTAGATGCCAAGGAGCCTAATTATTGGGTCATACTGTAAGAATATGTTTAGTTTTGTAAGAAACTACCAAACTGTCTTCTAAAGTTGATGTATCATTTTGCATTCCTATCAACAATGAATAAGAGTTCTTTCTCTACATCCTCACCAGCATTTGGTATTGTCATTGTGGTTCTGGATTTGGCCATTCCAATAGTTGTATGATGGTTGTGTTTATATATTTTTTCACTTATCAGAAAACTGGGGAATATTCCTCATTTTGTTGGTCATTCACATACTTAGGAAGGGATCTTCTCTTTTTGGGGTAAGTACTAATTGACTTTTTTATTTTTTCCTTCTGAGGCTAAGAAGAGTGTCCTTTAACTGCTTCTTCTCTTGCCATAAAATATGTGATCTTGCCTAAGTCCTGATGCTGGTGCTATGTCAACCATAGCCGTGAGCATCCTGGGACTTTCAGATATTTTCTGTCATTTTGTTTGTCAAAGAGCTCATTTGTGCTGTTTTTTGTTTGCTTTGTTTTTGCATGTTTTAAATACATTTTTAAAAAAATTTTGTTTTTTAGGAAAGGTTTTGGAGAAATTGAAAAACTCCATTAGTGTCATGATCTTGGTATGGGAAGTTCCAAATGTGATACTAAATTATCTTATGACATGAATAAAGTAGTTTTGCCAAATTTTGTGCAGTAGTTATTTGAATGCATGTTTTGTATTCAGAGCTGCATATTATCCTTCTAGGGGAAAATTTTTTGGTGTCACTTAGGAATCTGAACATACTTAGTTGTTCTCAAGGATTTAATATTATCTCTTCTAATTGGCCATTGGCAATTCTGCTGTCATTTGTGTATAAACTCTGTAACCCAGCTCTCTAACTACTCTATGTTTATAATCTTGGCAGTACTTATTTATTTATTTTTACTAATAATGGAAAAAAAATTAAATAGAAGGCAGAAACTTTTCATGGGTTTTTATATTCTCTGGTAAAATTCTTTAAAAAGATCTTCGTCATTGCCTTAAATTGTACTTCATTAAGAGAATACAGATTTGGTGGAAACTACAGAGATAAATCTGTTAAATCTTCTCAACTTTTGTATGGCTAAGGGTATAATATAATCGCATTTCACTGAAACAACACAGAATAAAATATGAGGATTGTATTCTGAATGGTTAAAAGACAGCAGTAGGGTTCTACTAAATAAAAATTTTTTTCTAATTTTTATTTAACATGAATTTGAATTTGAAAATTTTTGCATGCTTTTATTTCGGACATTTGGGCTCTATAATTATGCCTAAAATCTGTAGGTATTAAGCTGTCCTTTGTTTTTGAACTTTGAAACTTATTTTTCATTCTTTTTACTAAAGTTTGAGCTTTTCTTATCTTGTAAATTAACTAAAACTGTTTCTGATTGTGATCTCTTGGAGGGTTGTTAGTTTGTTTTATTGTTATCCAATATATTCAGTGTAATGTGTTGCCTTTTAGGGCAGCTGAAATTTCTTCTCCCTTCCTGAAATTGTTTCCGCTTGCCATCTCCTGAGCTCCTAAGAAAAGCTGTTTTGAATCTATCAGGTCTAGTCTATGAAGGAAACTGAACCACATTTTCAGTGATGGGGATGTTAGAAATATATTTGACTTTACTGTTTTATTTCTCTCTCCTTCCCTTATGATTTTTACCCTTTGGTTTTCTTTTCCTCATCTTTATGCTAGAAAAATCTAGAGCCACACTATCCAGTAAGGGAGCCAATTAGCCACATGTGGCTATTGAACATATGGAATGTAAGTAGCACAAATTAAGATGTTCTGTGTGTAAAATCACACAGGATTTAAAAGACAGTATGAAGAAATAACATTAAAGTATCTCACTAAACATAAAAGATATATTCCTGGTTGAAAATTGAGAATGTTGGATATGTTGAGTCAAATAAAATATAATCATTAAAATTAATTTCACTATTGCTTTTTATTTTTTAATGTAGCCACTAAAAAAATTTAAACTCACCTACGACTCACATGATATTTTTATTGGACCGTGCTGATCAACAGGGGCAAGAAAAGTCCACTTAAACTTGCACCTAAGCAAAAGCTTTCCTCGTTGATCCACTTCCTTCAGCATGCCTCATGGTGACATTATAAGGGGTTACATATCAAGTACATTATCCTAAGATGTCCCCTTGCTATATTTATGTTGAAAATTTTTGGCATTTTTAGGGGTTAATAGGAGATTGTGAGATGCAAATCCCAGCTGAATATGGTTTCACCATATTATCATAGATGCACACAAAAACTGTGACAGTGTTCTGAGTTTTCTACTTAATGGGCAGGAGTTGAAATGAGTAGAATTGATTGGTTGTGGGATAGCCACCTTAGTCACAACAATATTAGGCACAATTAAAATGTAAATTTTTTTATAAGTTTTTCTTTTTTTTTTTTTTTTAAGATTTTTATTTATTTATTTGTCAGATAGAGCATGCAGGAGTGAGCACAGGCAGACAGAGAGGCAGGCAGAGGCAGAGAGAGAAGCAGGCTCACTGCTGAGCAAGGAGCCCGATGTGGGACTTGATCCCAGGACTCTGGGATCATGACCTGAGCTGAAGGCAGCCGTTTAACCAATTGAGCCACCCAGGTGTCCCTAAAATGTAAAGTTTTATTCATTGTCCATAACTCTGACTTTATTAACAACTCAATCATTAAGAACAAAATCCCTTTTTTATAATCATTTGAGTCTCAGTGTTCTGACAATTAACAGAGCTTCTCTAATCCAATAAATGGTGGTAGTATAGAAAATATTAATGGTATTGCAGTCCAATAATTCTATTTATACTCAATTTGTAAAGTAATAACAATCTCAGGGGTGTAAGGAAACATAAAACACATAAAACCCAGTAATTGTCCTTCTTTTAAAATCAGATTGAAATGTCCAGAGGTGAGGGGGTCTTTATTGAATGAAAAGACAAGTACAATGTGATAATGAAAATATTCAGTTTCACATTTTTACTTAGATCTTACATTCTCACGCCAAACCTCAGGATCCACCTTTTCTTAAGAACATTTTAGCACTTATTTTAAATGTAGTCTGATGCTTCCATGGAAAATAAAGAATAACAGGACTATTAATAAGACACCTTTCAGTTCTGAAAAGATTCTGACATAAAGGAGGTCAAATATTATTTGTAAATGGTTTAAGACATCTTATACACTAGGGACACCTGGGTGGCTCAGTGGGTTAAACCACTGCCTTCGCCTCAGGTCATGATCCCAGGGTCCTGGGATCAAGTCCCCCGCCGGGCTCCTTGCTCAGCAGGGAGCCTGCTTCTCTCTGCCTCTGCCTGCTTGTGCTCTCTCTCTGACAAACAAATAAATAAAATCTTTAAAAATAAAAAAAAAGACATCATCTATACTAAAAGTTAGACATATCACTTGAAGATGCTATGTGTTGCTACAATGAACTTAGAAACAGTGATTAAATCCATGTCTCTCCTTTGAGAGTTATTACTGGTTGTGTTCAGTAAACATTAGAATTTCTTTTATGTTTTTTGATTTCTTGAGTAACCTGAAACTTACTTGAGACAACTGCTCTGAAATTCTTTGTCTTCTCATCAAAATTTGGAAACATAGAAGATATGTGAACTTACAGCAGGATTATAAACGAGGCTTATTATCTTTGACCTGCTGGACTTTAGGAAGAATGTAAACTAAATAAAATATCAAAAAGGGATTTGTGCAAAGCAGTAGCCCCAAGTGGTGTTTTCAAAACTTATACTACTGCCTGTCTCTGATTTATTTAGAAGTGGGTGTGTGTGTTGTGGAGAAGACTTGTTTGGGTACTATGATGAATGCAGGATGACCACTGATTCTTGGCACATGAAGCTAGAGACATTAAAAATCCTATAGTCTGTGGGACAGTCCTCAATCATAAAGAAATTTGAAGCCAAATTCAAACAATGCTCCCACTGAGTTGCACTGTGAATGAAGATTGCAGCCTACCAATTGGATTGGCCTTCATTGACCTTCAAACTCTGTAAAAATAACCCAATAGCACTGAGCTTGTTTTCCACTGCTTTCCCAGTCAGCTTCATTGATTCTTCTTTGGAAAAACCTAAATATAATACAATATTAGATTCTTAATATGTTCCTTATACAGAAATCACATTTGCCTTGTTCCTTTGTCAAAATGTGAAGAACTGCTTATTGAGATAGCATTTTAAAGACAAACATTTTCACATGCATAATTTGAAAGTATTTTCCTATTTTTTCTTCCTCTTTTTCCTTTTCCTTTTTTTGCTTCCTTTGAGTTCATCTTGCTACATAAGATGAACCTGATTTTTAGTAACTTACATCAAAAAATAATACTTTGTAATTATAAACTTATGTCTTATAAGTAAAAATAGGTGCATAGTTTTCAAAGACTGATGTCTGTTCTGGCCATTTTGAAGATTGTGTTAGATTACTTGTTAGAAAATATGTCCTATATTATAAGGAAATTGTGCATTTCCCTGTATCTATATAAAGGTCAATCACAGAGACCCAATGGGACTTCTCCTCCTCAACCTTTTTTAGAAGTGAGTAGGAATGAGAGAATAAGAATGTTTCCTTTTCAAGAGATAGTCCAGGTTGGTGGGGGAGTAGGAGATGTTAGTTTCATCTGGTCCCAGGAATGCAGATAAATAGCTGTCAAATCATTCTGAACACCCGCAAACTCAACCAGAAATCTATGTAAAGAGTAGCTACAACTCTACAAATAGAAAAGTGACCACTTCTGCAAGGTAGGAGGTGCAAAGAAGTGAATCTGAGGAGATATATCACAAGATAAACTGGGGGAGGAGGGAGCCTCCCTAAGCCAGCTACTGGAAAGTGCTATAGCAGCGGAATGCAAAATCAGAATTTTCAAAAGTCTGCTCCAGTGAGGAACTTCCCTGCCTGAAAGGCACTCAGGCGGTGAAATGGGATGAAGGGGACTACAAAACAGGATATAGTCTGGCAAGCACTCTTCAAGCTTGGGGCCAACAAGTGGCAGAACCAGTGAGACCTCCCTTCTTTACCCTGGAGTATCAGCATGGGAGTTCACTCCAAGATGGTCTGCAGGGTTTGGAGATTAGAAATGGGGTCCCATGCCTGAGGTAGAAGTGTTCCATCACAGGCTAGGTGAGCACAGAATGTGGATGGAGACCATGGAGACAAGAGTGATTGACTGCTTTTCCCTCAGGATGCGCTGAGTAGTGGGGCCCAAAGCTTTCAGAGCGGGAGCTGGAGACTGGGAAGCAGCCATTATCATTTTCATCCTCTCAAGCCCTGTGGGAAGCCTTTAGGGAACAAAAGCCACATAGACCAATCCAGAGCCACTTATTTAGCCTGGCTCCCTGGCAAAGGCAGTGCAATTCTGCCCAGGGCAAAGACACCTGAGAACCAGTGCAGCAGTTTCCTCCCTCAGATCAGCAAGAACATCCCACTAAGACCAAGCTTACCTATTACACAGGACTGAAAAACTCCAGTGCTAGAGGAAAATAGTATACAGAAATTCATGTGTTTTTTTCTCATGATTCTTTAGTTTTTCAATTTTAATTTTTTTCTCTTTCCTTTCTTATTTTATCAACTCTTTCAAAAATTTTTTTTATTTCATTTTTACACTTACATTCTATTTTCATTGTATTTAATTTTCTTTTTGTATATGTATGAGTTTTTCTTTCTTTACAATTTGAGGATGCAGTTTCTTCTAACAACAGACCAAAATACACCCAGAATTTAGTGTATTGCTCTGTTCTCTTCACCTATCTGATCATATACACTCTCTTCTTCTTCCTTTTGTTAAAGTCTCTTTTTTAAAAAAAAATCTTCTTTATACTTACATCCTATCCTTTCAATGTATTTAATTTTATTTTAGTATATATATGTTTTCCTTTATATATTTATAATTTTGGGATTGAGTTTCTTCTAACAAACAGACCAAAATACACTCAGAGTGTAGTGTATTGCTCTGTTCTGTTCATATATTTATATTCCTTCTCTCTCTCTTTGTCTTTTAGTTTTCATTTTTGTAGTTAAATTCTGTCCTTTCATTGTATTTAATTTGATATTTGTACATATATGTTTTTCTTTTTTTACAATTTTGAGATCTAGTATTCTAACATAAAGACCAAAATACACACAGGACCCAATGTATTGCTCTGTTCTGTTCCCCTATCTGATTCTATTCTCCTTTTTTTAAAAAAAATATTACTTTACTTACTGTTTTCAGTTATAGGTCTCTTCTGATTTGTTTAGTGTATATTTCTCTGGGATTGTTGTTGCCATTTTAGTATTTTGTTGTCTTGTTTATTCTTCTCTGGATAGAAAGGCAAGATGGAAAAACTCACCTTAAAAAAGAGAAAAAGAGGCAGTACTGATTGCCAGGGACCTAATCAATAAGGACACAAATAAGATGTTGGAAATAGAGTTCAGAATGACTATAACGATACTAGCTGGGCTTGGAAAAAGCATAGACGACACTAGGGAATCCCTTCCTGGAGAAGCAAAAGAACTAAAATCTAATAAAGGTGAAATAAAAAAGGCTAATAATGAGTTGCAATAAAAAATGGAGGATCTAAGTGCTAGAATAGGTGAGGAAGAAGAGAGAATTAGTGATATAGAAGACCATATGATGGAGAATAAATAAGCTGAGAAAAAGAGAGATAAATAACTACTGTATCACAAGAGGAGAATTCGAGAGATAAGTAATACCATAATGTGAAACAATATTAGAATAACTGAAATCCCAGAAGAAGAGGAAAGAGGGTGGGGAGCAGAAGGAATATTGGAGCAAACTCTATCTGAGAACGTCCTAATCTGGGGAAAGCATTCAAGTCCAGGAGGCACAGAGAGCTCCCATCAAAATCAATAAAAACAGGGCAACACCTTGACATATAATAGTGAAACTTGCAAATCTCAGAGACAAAGGGAGGGAAAATCCTGAAAGCACCTAAACAAGATCAATAGCTTACAAGGGTAGAAATATTAGACTGACAGCAGAACTATCCACAGAGACCTGGCAGGCCAGAAAGGACTGCCAGGATATATGCTAGGTGCTAAATGAGAAAAATATGCAGGCAAGAATACCTTATCCAGCAAGGATGTCTTTTAAAATAGTAGCAGAGATAAAGAGGTTCCAGGACAAACAAAGTTGAATAATTTATGATCACTAAACCAACCCTGAAAGAAATATCAAAAGGGATCCTTTAAGTGAAGACAGAGCCAAAAAGTAACAGATCATAAAGGAACAGAGACAATAAAGAGAAGCAGGGACTCTGCAGGTAGTACAATGACACTAGATGCATATCTTTCAATAGTTAAATGCTCCAATCAAAAGATACAGATTTTTATCAGATTGGATAAAAAAGCAAGACATATCCATATGCTATCTACGAGACTCACTTTAGACCCAAAGACACCTCCAGATTATTCACCATAACCAAGTGGGATTTATTCCTGTGTGCAGAGGTGGTTCAACATCCATAAAACAATCAGAGTGATGCACTACATTAATAAAAGGAAGGACAAGAACCATCTGATCCTCTCAATAGATGCAGAGAAAGCATTTGACAAGGTACAACATCCTTTCTTGATTAAGACTCTTCATGGCAGGGATAGAGGGAACATACCTCAATATAAAAACCATCTACAAAAAATTTACAGTGAATATCAGTCTCAATGGGGAAACAGTGACCTTCCCCTAAGGTCAGGAATATGGCAGGGATGTCCACTCTCTGCACTGCTGTTCAACATAGTACTAGAAATCATAGCCTCAGCAATTAGACAACAAAAAGAAATAAAAGACACTAGAATTCACAAAGAAGAAGTCAAACTTTCACTCTTCACAGATGACATGATACTGTAGGTGGAAAACCCAAAAGAGTCCATCCGAAAATTGCTAGAACTCATAGAGGAATTCAGCAAAGTGGCAGAATGTAAAATCAAATGCAGAGAAATCAGTTGGATTTCTATACACTATCAATGAGTCAGAAGAGAGAGAAATTAAGGAGTCAATTCCATTTATAATTGTTCCAAAACCCATAGGATAACTAGGAACAAACCTAATAAAAGAGGCAAAGATCTGTACTTTGAAAACTATAGAACACTAATGGAAGAAATGGAGGAAGACATAAAGAAATGGGAAAACGTTCCTTGCCCATGGATTGGAAAAACAAATATTGTTAAAATGTCTGTGCTACCTAGAGCAACCTATTCATTCATTGCAATCTCCATAAAAATACCATCAACTTTTTTCCCAGAGCCAGAACAAATAATACTAAAATTTGTATGGAACCAGAAAAGACCCCAAATAGCCAAAGGACTGTTGAAAAAGAAAACCAAATCTAGGAGCATCACAATCCTGAACTTCAAGCTTTATTACAAAGCAATAATCATCAAAACAGTATGATACTAGCACAAAAAGAGACACATAGATCAATGGAGCAGAACAGAGATCCCAGAAATAGACCCTCAACTCTATGGTCAACTAATCTTTGACAAAACAGGAAAGAATATCCAATGGAACAAAGACAGTTTCTTCAACAAATGGTACTGGGAAAATTGGACAGCCATATGCAGAAGAATGGAACTGGACCATTTCTTTACACCATACATGCAAAAAAAAAAAAAAAAGTCTCAAAACTGGATGAAAGACCTCAATGTGAGATAGGAATCCCTCAAAATCTTAAAGAACACAGCAACCTCTGACCTTGGCTGCAGCAACTTCTTGCTAGAGAAGTCTCCAAAGACAACGGAAACAAAGGCAAAAATGAACTTATGGGATGTTATCAAGATGAAACACTTTTGCACAACAAAGGTAACAGTCGACAAAACCAAAAGACGACAACAACAGAATGGGAGAAGATATTTGCAAATGTCTTATCAGATAAAGGGCTAGTATCCAAAATCTCTAAAGAACTTATCAAACTCAATACTGAAAGAACAAATAATCCAGTCAAGAACTGGGCAGAAGATATGAACAGATATTTCTCTGAAGAAGACATAGCAATGGCCAAAAGACACATGAAAAAATGCTCTACATCACCTGGCATTAGAGAAATACAAATAAAAACCACAATGAGATACTACCTCAAACTGGTCAGAATGGTTAAAACTCAGGAAACAACACATATTGGGTGGATGTGGAGAAAGAGGGACCCTCTTACATTGTTGGTGTGAATGCAAGTTGGTGCAGCCACTCTAGAAAACAGTATGGAAGTTCCTTAAAAAGTTGAAAATAGAGCTACCCCATGATCCAGCAATTGCATTACTAGGGATTTACCTCAAAGATACAAATGTGGTGACCCAAAGGGGTACCTGCACCCCAATATCTATAGGAGCAATGTCCACAATAGCCAAACTATGGAAAGAGCCCAGATTTCCACTGACAGATGAATGGATAAAGAAGTCTGGTGTATATAAACAATATACAAACACACACATATACACACTACTCACCCACCAAAAAGAAAGGAGGGAGGGAGGAGGGGAGGGAGGGAAGGAAGGGAGGGAGGGAGGAAGGAAGGAAGGAAGGGAGGGAGGGAGGGAGGGAGGGAGGGAGGGAGGGAGAAAGAAAGAAAGAAAGAACGAACGAAAGAAAGAAAGAAGGAAGGAAAGAAATCTTGCCATTTGCAATAACGTGGATGGAACTAGAGGGTATTAAGCTAAGCAAAATAAGTCAATCAGAGAAAGACAATTATCATATGATCTCACTCATATGTAGAATTTTAGAAACAAAACAGCAAATCAGAGAGGAATAGAGGGAAAAATAAAACAAGACAAAATCAGAGAGGGAGACAAACCATAAAGACTCTTAATCATAGGAAACAACTGAGGGTAGCTGGAGGGGAAGGGGTGGTGGAATTGGGTAGCTGGGTGATGGACATTAAAAACAAAAACAAAAAGAAATAAACAAAACAAAAAGAATGTTTCCTTTTCTTGGATTCTCATCTAGAATCTTTCCATGAATTCTATTTCTAGTACCAGTTGCTAACATTCCCAACTCTCATTCTCCTAGAACTCCATTAAGGGGATGTATTGAAAGACCTAAAAATTCATGTGCTGCCTTGATATCTTTGAGTCCTATAGGCCCCAAAGACTTAATTATGAGTTCATCTGCTCTCATTTGCTATGGACCCCAAACATTAGGTGAGAAAGCTCCCCACCTGGCTACTTCCTCTATATTAGCTGGGCCAGCTGCTGTTTTCAGCTCCCGAGGAATTTTCGAACAAATGTATGTGAAACATTGACATCTTGTTACTATTGTAAGGCCTCACGAAGTACCTGCTGGTTCACTCCATTCCAAATTAAAGTCCCTGTGTGACCCTGCATGGCATTTCACCTCTCCAGCTTTTGAGTGTCTTTTGTCTACCTGTCTCTTGAATGCTAGGGCATGACTTTGTCCTCATCCAGGGAGTGAAGAATTGGTGAAAAAACAATTGGTGTCATGGACAGCATGGTCCAACCATGATGGAGGACATACAGACAGATTTAATGGACTGCTTCTTAGCTAATTAACTGGTTCCTAATATGAGGGAAGGCTTCCTGGGACAGACCAATTGCTTGCTGGCTTGTGCTTTAGTTTGCTTGTGTTTCTGTTGTCCCTCTAAGTACTGCAACCCCTTCCATTCCAAAGCTTCCTCCTTACTCCTGATGTGAGAACTATTATTAACTGACTATATCATGACATGGGGTGCTTTTGGGTGAGGCCTGTGTTTGCCAGGTGGTCTACGGGACTCTTGCTACCAAGTCTGAGGCAGGGGGCCTGACAAGCCAGTACAGAGTATGAAAGTCTGACCTATCAATAAGAGCCAGGGACAGTGACAGCATAGTGTTTTAACTGGTGGGCTCTTGAGTCCTGTTTGCACTTTGTCAGGCCAGAGTTCTCAAAGATAAAGATTCCAGGATATTATGTCTAGCAGGTGACTGGAGATCAATCATTGGGGGCAGTCACCCAGCCATCATTTAGGAAGGTAGTTCACTGACATAAGGTATGCAAAAAGGCTGAGTTTCAAGCTACCAAGAGAAATTTAAGAATGATTACCCACTGTCTCATGAGAGTAAGGGCAGGGATAGTGGAAGAGTAGTGACCTAGGCCTTCTCCTGTCTGCTGCTTGCTGTGCTGTCATCGTATGCTCTCCTGACCCCTAAGAGTGTTGAGTTGTACATTATGGTGGCCAGTGGCTCCAGCACTGAAGAGAAATAAGGGGGGGGCAGGGAGGAATATTTGGTACTTCTCTGCTCTCCCCGTGCAAGATTCCCAGCCAATGTGCCTGGGGTTGATTTAGTGCTGCAGCTTACTGCCATGACCAGTGGCTAATCTTGCAACTACAGGTCTTGAATACCCACACCTGGAACATAGACAGAATGACTTAGTTGTGTGTGGGACCCCAATCCGAGGAAAATTGACTGGCATTCCCAGAGGAAGTGGGAAACCATTGGGTTCCCTTTCCTCCTTAACCACCCAATGGTCTATACTATGAATGAGCAGATGAAGACCAAAATGTAAAACTATGATTGCAATGTGGCTAGATACTCAAGACAGTAAAAGGAAAAAGAGGAAGTCCTCCCAGCAGAAGATGGGACTGCAGCAGAGAACAATGTCAACCTACTGTCCTCTGTGTTATGGACCCATTCCTGCTGTGCCACTGTACTACTTAAGATTCCATTGCAATAAAAACACTGATTCTGAGAATTACCAGAAAAAACACCCATTTTATTGTATCCTGTAGCACAGTGAAGGGATTCATTCAAACCTAAGTCCAGGGTACTAAAACTATACAATTATTGCTGTGAGGGAGGTCCTTAAGCCCAAGGATATCACTTTTGGGCTGTCTGGAGGAAGAAATTAATAAGTATGAGCAGATAAAGAGACCCCCCACACCAGGTTTGTCTAGTGACAAAATGAGATAGAAGGGAATGAAAGAAAAAGAGATAGATGAGAGAGAGAGAGAGAGAGATCCTATCTCTCCTATCACAATAATATACTTACATACATAATTCTTTTATATCATATTAACAGCTAGGGGTGAAAGAGTTCAATAATTTTAAATTTAGATTGATTGTGAAACATTGTGTAATTACAGGAAAATCTTTGTGTATACATTTATAGGCATCTTATTAGCATTAAATAAGTTAATAATAACTAACGTTTATCCTATGCATAGCATATGGCAGAAGGATCATATGTATTACTACTTTAATACTTAATACTGTATGGAAAAGGCTATTATTATCCACTGCCTCCAGTGTAGATGTGATAAAACCAAGGCCTAGCAAAATGTAGTAACTTGCCCAAAGTTCTATGTGTAATAAGAAGTAGAAGCAAATCCCAGCCTAAATCATCTGATTTCAGAGCTCATATTCCTAGACACTCTAAATGCAACCTGTTTGTGATCATGTAACAAGCTTGTCGCATATGATATAAGGCATTTCTCCAGCTTCCATGTGCACACAGTTAACCTGGGGATCTCACTGAAATGCACACCCACAGACCATGGTTTGACTAGCAAGGATAAGGAATCAGAGCATTGAAATGAGTGTCTAGGTGACAATCCTGAGACTGCTGCTGATTTGGGCAGAGACTTACCACCATTATTAACCAAGCGCTAGGACTTTCATTCCTTTCTGGAAAAGAAGCATACACCAAATGTGAATATCTGTATAGAATATCTGTTGTGTTCTGGATATTATACTAGACACTGGAGATAAAATGTCAAATGATCCTCTGTCTCTTTTCTACAGAGGCTTCATACATGATGGACTCTGAAAGCAATATACAGTTTCTCCTCTGACCAAGGTGAGTGAGCACTACCAGTGACAGTGAACTATTGCCCAATGAGTTGAGGGGATACAACCACACAGCTAGTTGTATTTCCACACAGCTATGACAGTAGCACGTATAGGTGATGCAAGTCCTCCCTCCTGCCTAGAATCACCCTTCAACCTTATACACATCTCTGTGTTTGCAAACATTTCCTTCTTCTTCCCAAGTGTCTCTAAATTTGACAAAAATACAAATATAAATAGCATTCTTGACATGTTAATTATATATTTCTGTTGAGTGAAACTGTCATTATACTTCACATGTTTAAAAATTTCTCCCAATTTATGGAGTATATTGGTTAATGATAAGAATGAATTTTAACTATGCATGTCTGCTACTTCATGATATATACTCTATGAACTATTTCAAAACTTTTGCTGTTGTAAAATTTATATTCTAGACTCATGCTGTCAACCATTTCTTTCCTCTAGCTTATATTAATTAGGCTACAAACGTAGATGAAAAGGCAGCTAGTGAATCAAGATTCCTAGCATCTTATGAGGTAAACTAGTAAGTCAGTAACTATAAGAATGAATACAAATTTATAAATTCAAGACCAAATTGTAAAACCGCTCACAAATATCAACTAGACAGAAAAATCTGAACTAAGATGGTTAAGTTCAGGTCATTCCTATCTGGTTTATGTATAAATGGGAATGAAATATTTACATGCCATAGGTAGTTTCATAATTCAGACAACAAAATCAATTGTTCTAGCAGGTGCTGGAAAAAATCTATGGCATCAAGGGGTTCAAAGCAATATTAAATTGTAAATACAATAATCAAATGTGAAAGTGAACACAGATTTAAAGAAATGTATAGGCATACCTCAGAGATATTACGGGTTCGGTTCCAGACCATACAATAAAGCAAGTATCTCAATAAAGCAAGTCAAATGAGGTTTTTGGTTTCCCAGTACATATAAAAGTTATGTTTACATTATATTGCAGCCTATTAAGTGTACAATAGTATTATGTCTCACAACACAATGTGCATACCTTAATTTAAAAATACTACATCATTTGTGCTTCCAGCAACTTATAATCTTTTCACTGTTTGTGGATCTTGCCTCAGTGTTGATGGCTGCTGACTAATCAGGGTGATGATTGCTGAAGGTTGTGGTAGCTGTGGAAATTTTTAAAAATAAGACAACAATGCAATTTGCTGCATTGATTGACTCTTTTTTTCATGAAGGATTTCTCTGTAGCATGTGATGCTATTTGGTAACATTTTACGCTTAATAGAATTTCTTCCAAAATTGGAGTCAGTCCTCTTAATTAAAAGCTGCTGCTTCATCAGCTAAATTTATGTAGTATCCTAAATCCTTGTTGTCATTTTAACAATCTTCCCATCAGCTTCACCAATAGTTTCCATCTCGAGAAACCACTTTCTTTTCTCATCCCTAGGAGCAATTCCTCACCCATTTAAGTTTTACCATGAAATTTCAGTAAATTTGGTCACATCTTCAGTCTTCCCTTTTAATTCTAGTTCTATTGCTATTTCCATGACATCTGCAGTTGCTTCCTCCAGTGAAGTGAACTTCCAAAATCATGTGCATGAACTTCCAAAATTATGCACGAGGGTTGTGATCAACTTCTTTCAAACTCCTGCTCTTATTGATATTTTGGCCTCTTCCCATTAATCATGAATGCTCTTAATGGCATCTAGAATGGTGAATCTTTTCCAGGAGGTTTTCAGTTAACTTTGCCCAGATCCATCAAATAAATCACTATCTATGGCAGTTATAGCATTGCCAGACATATTTCTTAAATAATAAGACTTTAAACTCAGAATTACTTCTTGATCCATGGGCTGCTGAATAGATATTGTTAACAGGCATGAAAAGATCATAATAAAAAACATAAATCTTATTGTACATCTTCATCACAGCTCTTGAGTAACCAGGTATATTGTCAATGAGCACTGATATTTTGGAAGGAATCTTCGTATTTTTTTTGAACAGTAGGTCCCAATAGTGTGCTTAAAGTATTCAATAAACTGTGTTATAAACTGACGTGCTGTCATCAAGGCTTTGTCTTTTCATTTATAGAGCACAGGCAGAGTAGATTTAGCATGATTCTTTAAGGCTCTAGGATTTTTAGAATGGTAAATGAGCACTGGCTTCAACTTCAAGTCATCAGCTTCATTAGCCCTAACAAGAGAGTCAGCTTCTTTCAAGCTTTGAATCCAGTATTTGACTTCTCCTCTCCAGCTATGAAAGTCCCAGATAGCATCTTCTTTCAGTAGAAGGCTATTTTTTCTCCATTGAAAATCTGTTGTTTAGAGCAGCCACCTTCATGAATTCTCTTAGCTAGGTCTTCTGGGTAACCTGCTACAGCTTCTACACCAGCACTTGCTACTTCATCTTACACTTTAATGTTAGGGGGATGGCTTCTTGCTTCAAACCTCATGACCCAACCTCTGGGTTCCAAATTTTCTTCTGCAGCTTCCTCACCTCTCTCAGCCTTCCTAGAATTGAGTTAGGCTCTGGATTAGTCTTTGGCTTAAGGGAATATCAAGGCTGGTTTGATCATGTATCCAGACCACTAAAACGTTCTCCATATCAGGTTGTTTCAATTTCTTATCATTCCTGCATTCACTGGAGTAGCACTTTTAATTTCCCTCAAGAACTTTTCCTTTGAATTCACAGCTTGGCTAACTGTTTGGCCTAAGAGGCCTAGTTTTAGCCTATCTTGGCTTTCAACATGCTTTCCTCACTGAGCTTAATTATTTCTAGCTTTTGATTAAAAGTGAGAGACATGCAACTCTTCCTTTCAGATGAACACTTAGAGGCCATTGTGGATTTATTGACCTAATTTCAGTATTGTTGTGTCTCAGGGAATAGGGATGCCCAGAGAGAGGAAGAGAGATGGGAAATGGTTGGTTGGGGGAATAGTAAAAATACACATATTCATTGATTAAGTTTGGTGTCTTACAATGGTGCAGTTAGTGGCATCCCAAAAAACTGCAATAGTAACAAATGCGGTCGGAAAAATGGTGATGAGAGACTTGCTCAAAGGTTACTACAGATATTCAGTTTGCACAAATGCAGTATTGCAAAGCACAGTAGAAGTATAATAAAATATAAAATAAGATATGCATGTACAGCACCTGTGCACTAAAGTCAGTTATTAATTTTACAGAGGTATTTATTTATCTTACAGAGGCACTTATTTATTTATTTATATGGAAAGATTCAAATCAACATACATAGTCGGCATGGAAGAATTTCAAGTAAGGAAAAAAGTATAGACATTTAAGTATGTTTTACAAATTACCACACAATTTTCCTACTCTAGCATCACACAGTACATTGATCATAAGCTTCGAATGGACTTCCTATCTTAAGTACCTTCTGTCAGTACTTTCAAAATTAGATACTCAATAAATAACAGCTGAATGGAATTAGGATCTCTCTTACTGGCATCTCATTCAAACTGTAGTCATACTTTTCATACACCTCGTCAAAAAACAAACAAACATTGTTCTAGAGAAGGCTAACATATTTAGCCACCTCAACAGATTCTTATATAGGTATAATGATACAAATTTTGTGCTTGTATGTGCACCTTGTGGTCTCTTGCCCAGTTTCTGTGACACCTGAAGCCAGCATAAGTTCAAGATAAATAACATCTAACAACGTTAGAAAGCTTGACTTTTATGTGCCCATCAGGCAATAGAAGATGGATGATATTGTCAAGGAAATTTTCATTACAGGAAAAATGCATACTGTTTGACAGACAATTCATTTTATCCCTTTCACACAGAGATTATGTCCCAAGAATCGTGTTTCAAAGTCATCAAAAATAGGGAATACATTTTATATTTCTAACTGAAAATAATAGCATTAATTAGTTCACTTTTGGGAAAATATGATAAAAGTATTAATGTATATCATAAGTCATTAAAAGCACTAGACTTCCAGTGATGTAAAATATATATTCATATAAATTAATATAGAAATATAGATACACTTGAAAAATGTAATTTAGAGTGCTTTGGCAAATCATTTAGACATCTGTATGTTGGGAGGATTACTTTTAACTGTCTATGATAATAATTATGTTTAAATTCTGTATAAAGCAAATAAAGATTTTATGGAATAAATATATTTAGTAATTTTTAACAAAGATATAATATATGCTTCAGAAGAGAAATCTTGTCTGTACAAAGTAATGTATTTTATTTATACAGCCTAATCAAAGATATAATAATTAAAACCCTCCTGTAAGATTTTAGAAGCAATAGGTGAAAAGCAAGTCAATATTCCCTTTGAAGATGTCATTGGCAGTTGTACATGATAGGCAAGAGGTCAAAAAAATCTTCATGAAGGGGATGTTTTTCCAAAAATTCTTACTGACAAGATTAGGAATCTCCCACTCTGGCAAATACTTTTCAGGAAAATGAGAAATATTTTATTCCTTAAAAATATTAAATAACTTACATGATTTAAATGAGTTTGGATTTTCATAGTGCTACTTGTCAATTTGTGGTTTTATATATACATATGTTTATATATATTTTCTTGGCTCATTAAAATGCCAATAGAGTATTTTACTCTCCAGACTCCTTAAAAAACTGAATTAATTTTTAGATATTAGTACTCTATGTGTGCTGTGTGTGTGTATATGTGTGTGTGTGTTGAGAGAGAGAGAGAGAGAGAATGAAGGAGAATGAGAGAGAGAGAGTCAGCATCCTATTAACCTCATTCTCTCAGATAAGCTTTGTCTGTATTTGATAACATAGAAAATGATAGTTTCTGCAACAAGTGCTTCATAATCTTTTCACAGAAAGACTAAGTCTCAGTAACATTTGGTGTTTGAGACATTCCAGGAGGGCATTTGATAGTACTGGCTTGACCAGTGCTGTTTTTGATTCCTGATCAATATTTAAGGGTTGGAGCCTACTTTGGCTCAGGTTCCCATCCCTGAATCAATCTATGTGGCTAGAGAAGCAGGATTATGATTTAATATTGAGCACCAGTAAAGAAATGCTGTGCTGGAAGACATACAATAATAATAATAATAATAATAATAATAATAATAATAATTTCACTTATTTTCTACATGTTATAAGGATATTAACATTTATATAACATATTTTCTAATAAATATTTCTACAGCTGTTTGTCTTTGCCTTTTATATGGTGGTAAAATGTGTAATAATTTTTTTATTTTATAGTTTATCACCTTGTTTGTATGATTTTTCATACAAACATAAGTGGTACATAATTTTAGAAAGCATCTTCTAAGGTCAGAAAGAAAAAAAAGTTTCTTCTCTCATTTCAATTTTATATTTATTATAGGAGTTAATTTCAACATAGGGTATGAGATGTTGATCTAATTCTGTCTTTAATTGCTAACTTTTTTCCCAACACCATGAATGGAACAATTGTTCTGGTTTTACTAATTTGAAATGCCATTTTGTTATTATAGTAAATTCTTCCACCTGGGTCTGTTTCTGTGCTTTCTCTTCCATTTATATAATCATTCTTGGGCCATTTTAAGTTGGCTCAATTTTTAAAAGCCATATTTATTTAAAATATCTTTGTTTTATTTTTGAATATTGGTCTTACTGTTCAGTCATTCATCACATAAATTTAGAGGTACTTTGTTGTGTCCCAAAATATTCTTGTTGGTATTTTTGTTTGAATTTAAACATATTTGTGAATTGATTTATAGCAAACTAAAGAGCTAATATAAAGTGCTATCACTAACATGATCAGCAGATCCTTTCATTCAAACTCCCTTGTATAACATTTCATCAAGATTAATATATTTGGGGGCGCCTGGGTGGCTCAGTGGGTTAAAGCCGCTGCTTTCAGCTTGGGTCATGATCCCGGGGTTCTGGGATCGAGCCCCGCGTCGGGCTCTCTGCTCGGCTGGGGGCCTGCTTCCCTTCCTCTCTCTCTCTGCCTGCCTCTCTGCCTGCTTGTGATCTTTGTCAAATAAATAAATAAAATCTTTAAAAAAAAAAAAGATTAATATACTTGGCTCTGATTTTACCTTTTATGTCTTTTATTGTCTTTTTAATTTAATTTTCTGTATTTTATTTATATTTTATTATTTTCTATATTATGTTTTATTCATTCTGTTTTGGGATATTTTCTGTCTAGTGAACTGGAATATATGTAGCCCATTGATACTTAAAATTTGAAAAGAAAAACTTTAAAAATAGATATACTTTTTTTTTTTACCAGCTTTAGGTTTACAACTAACTTGAGTGTAAAGCACTTAAGAGTTCCTATACATCCCTCCTCTTTACATATGTACAGTCTTCTCTGTTATTGATACCCTGCAACACAATGGTACATTTCTTACAATCAATGAAACTGCATTAACACATCATTATCACCCAATGTCACTAGGGCTCATTCTTGGAGATACACATTCTCTGGATCTTGACTGTTGTGTAACAACAATGCAATGTTATTCAGATATAAATAATCTACCAAACCATTAAAAGATATAAAGGAAAACTAAATGTATATTAATAAATAAAAGAGGACAATCTGAAAAAGCTACGTACTGTATGATTCCAACTATACAACATTCTAGAAAAGAGAAAACTCTGGGGACACTAAAAAGCTCAGTGGTTACAAGAGATTAATGGGGATGGAGAGCTAAATATAGGTAGAGCCCAGAGGATTTTTAGGGCAGTGAATCTCTATGATACTACAGTGGATATATGTCATTCTACATTTATCAAAACGCATTTTAAATTTCAACCTTTTAAATTGTGTATTTGGTGAAAAAAACACTTGAAATTTTTCTACCAATTCTTTCAAAATTTATTGAGGTATAATTGACATGCAGATTCTATTAGTTTCAGGTGTGCAACATAGTGACATTACATTTGTATACATTGTGAAGTGATCATCACGGTAGGCATCTCTTACCTTAAAAAAATAGAGTATTGTTGATTATATTTCCCATACTGTACCTTATATCCCCATGACTTATTTTATAAATGGAATCTTGTACTTCTTAATACCCTTCACTCATTTTGTACACCTCTAACACCTCTCCCCTCTGGCAACCACCAATCTGTATCCATGAGACTGGGTTAGGTTTTGTTTTTTATTTGTTTGTTTGTATTTTATTTAGATTCCACATATAAGTGAAGCCATGTAGTGTTGTCTTTCTCTCTCTAACTTATTTCATTTATTTCACCTTAAGATCCATATGTATTGTCATAAATGTCAAGATTTCATTTTTTTATGGCTGAGTACTATTTCATGGCATATACATGACACATATTCTTTATCTGTTCATCCATTGATGGATATTTGAAGATTTATTTATTTTTTAGGAGCAAAAGAGAGAGAGAGTGAGTGCACAAGTAAGGGGGCAGAGGGAGAGGGTGAGAGAGAATCTTAGGCAGACACCCCACTGAGTGAGGAGCCCCACATGTGGCTGGATGTTACAACCCTGAGATCATGACCTGGGTGAAAACCAAGAGTTGGACACTGAACTAACTGAGCCACCAAGGCACCCCTGATGAACATTTAGATTGCTTCCATATCTTGAGTATTATAAATAATGCTACAATAAATGTAGGGTTGCATATATGTTCTCTAATTTGTGTTTTCATTTTCTTTACATAGATACCAGTCGTGGAATTGCTGGATCATGTGGCAGCCCTATTTTTAATTTTTTTTAAGAACCTCCGTATTTGCCGTAGTGACTGTACTGTTTTACACTTGCACCAACAGTGAACAGAAGTTCCCTTTTCTCCATATCCTTGCCAACATTTAGTATGTCTTGTCTTTCTGACAATAGCCATTGTGATAAGGGTAGTGTGATATTTCATTATGGTTTTAATTTGCATTTCCCTGAAGATTAGTGATGTTTGGGATCTGTTTATGTGCCTTTTGTCTGTCTCTAACTCTCCTTGGAAATATATCTATTCAGATCTTTTGTTAATTATTTTATTGAATTGGTTCTATTTTGTTTTGTTTTGCTTTGCTTTTGAGTTGTATGAGCAGTTTATATATTCTGGGTGTTAATCCTCATCTTCCCCATTCAGTAGGTTGCCTTTTTGTTTTATTAATAGCTTTCTTCATTATGCAGAAGATTTATAGTTTGATATAATACCATTTGTTTATTTTTGCTTTTGTTTCCCTTGCCTTCAAGTCAGATTAAAAAAAAAAAAACCAAAAAACAAAAATATCACTAAGACTATATCAAGTATCTTACTGCCTATAATTTCTTCTAGAAGTTTTATGATTTCATGTCTTACATCAAAGTCTTTTATCTATTTTGAGTTAATTTTTATAATTAGTGTAAGATGGTGGTCCATTTGTTTTGCATGTAGATGTCCAATTTTCCAAAACAATTTATTGAAGAGCTTTTCCTTTCCCCACTGTATAGTCTAGTCTCTTTTGTCATAAATTAATTGACATATGTGCATGAGTTTATTTCTGGTCTCTCTATTTTGTTCTGTTGATCTATTTTGCTTTTATTCTAACAACATAATGTTTTGATCACTACGATTTATAATATAGTTTGAAATCAGGAAGCATGATACCTCTGGCTTTGTTCTTTTGTAAGATTGCTTTGGCTATTTGGGGTCTTTTATGTTTCCATACAAATGTTAGAATTATTCGTTCTAGTTCTGTGCAAAATGTCATTAGAATTTTTATAAGGATTACATTGAATGATAGATAAATAAATCTATTTGGGTAGTGTGGACATTTTGACAGTATTAATTCTTCCAATCCATAAACAAAAAATATCTTTACATTTATTTGTGTCTTAAATTTCTTTCATCAATTTCTTATAGTTTTTAGTGTACAGGTCCTTTTCCTCTTTGGTTAAATTTATTCCTAGGTATTTTATTGTTTTGGATATAGTTATAATGGGATTATTCTTTTGATTTCTCTGTTATTTTGTTATTAGTGTATAGATGCAAAACAATTTTTTGCATATTAATTTTGTATCCTACAACTTTTCTGAATTCATTTATTAGTTTTAAAAGTTTTTTGCTGGAGTCTTTAGGGTTTCTTAAAAATATATTATCATGGCATCTCCAAACATTGACAGTTTATTCTTTCTTTACAGTTTGGATGCCTTTTATTTATTTATTTTTCTTGACTATTTGCTGTGGTTAGGACTTTTAATGGTATATTGAGCAAAAGCGATGAGGGTGGACACTCCCTGATCTTAGAGGAAAAGCTTTCAGCTTTTCACTGTTGAGTATGATACTAGCTGTGGTTTTATCAGATATAGCATTTATTATATTGAGTTAGATTGTTCCTTCTATACTTACTTTGTTAAGAGTTTTTATTAGAGAGATGCCTGGGTAGCTCAGTCAGTTAAGCACCTGTCTTCAGCTCAGGTCATGATCCCAGGGTGCTGGGATTGAGTTCCACACTGGACTCCTTGGTCAGTGGAGAGCCTGCCTATCCCTCTGCCTACCTCTCTCCCCACTTGTACTCTCTCTCTCAAGTAAATAAACAAAAACTTTAAAATTTTTTTAAAATCATAAATGGATGGTTAATTTTGTCAAATGCTTTTCCTGTATTTATTGAGATGATTATATGATTTTTATCTTTCATTTTGTTAATGTGGTGTATCACATTGATGGATTTGAAGATACTGAAACTTCCTTGCCTCTCTGATATAAATTTTACTTGATCATAATGTATGATTCTTTTAATGTATTGTTGAATTTAATTTGTTAATATTTTGCTGTATTTTGCATTTGGGTTCATCAGGAATATTGGCCTGTTATTTTTTAAAAAATATTTTATTTATTTATTTGACAGAGAGCAGGGGAGAGAGCAAGAGAAAGCATAACAGGGGGAGCAGTTGAGGGAAAGGAAGAAGCAGGATTCCCCACTAAGCAGGGAGACCAATGCAGGGCTCCATTCCAGGACCCCAGGATCATGACCTGAGCCAAAGGCAGACGCTTAACAAACTGAGCCACCCAGGCACTCCTGGCCTGTAATTTTTTTATTGTTGTTTGTTCTTGTCTGCTTTTGGTATTAGAGTAATTTTAACCTTGTAAGGTGAGTTTGGAAGTTTCCCTTCTCTTTGATTTTTTGAAAAGTTTATAAAGGATATGTATTAAATATTCTTTGATATTTTGCAGAATTCACCAGTGAAGCCATCTGGTCCTGAACTTTTGTTATTGGGAGTTTTTTGATTATTGATTCAACTCCTTACTAGAAATCAGTCTATTTAGATTTTCTTTCTCTTCCTGTTGCAGTCTTGGGAGACTGTAAATTTCTAGGAATTTAATCATTTCTTCCAGGTTCCCCAATTGGTGTTTGATTGTTCATAATAGTCTCTTTTCATTCTTTGTATTTCTGTTGTATCAGTTGAATTTTTCCTGTTTTATTTTTTATTTTATTTATTTGACTGCTCTCTTTTTTTTCTTGATGAGTCTAGCTAAATGATTGTCAGTTTTGTTCATCTATTTAATGAATCAACTCTTAATTCCATTGGTCTTTCTATTGTGTTTTTAATTTCTATTTCATTTATTTCTCCATTAATTATTATTATTTCCTTCTTTTTACTAACCTTGGGTTTTGTTTATTTATCTTTTTCTGGTTTCTTGAGGTGTAAAGTTAGCTTATATATTTGAGAATTTTCTGCTTTCTTTATTTAAACAGATAATGGATATGAACTTTCCTCTTAGAATTAATTTTGCAGCATTTCATAGATTTTGGTATGAAGTATTTCTGTTTTCATTGTCTATAGGTATTTTTTGATTTTTTGTATCACCCAATAGTTGTTCAGTAGCATATTGTTTAATCTCTACATATTTGTAGTTTTCCTTGCAGTTAGTTGACTTCTATTTTCATACTGTTTTGGTTGGAAAATATGCTTGATATGATTTAAATCTTGAATTTATCGAGATTTGTTCTGAAAACAAAAGTGCTTTATCTTGCAGAATATTCCACTTGAGAAGACTGTATACTCTGTATACTCTGCTGCTTATGGACAGAATGTTCTGCATATATTTGTTAAGTCCTTCTGACCAAACATGTCATTTAAGGTCTTGTTTCCTTGATTTTTTATCTGGATGACTTATCCATTGAAGTAAGTAGGTTATTAAAATCCCTTATTATTACTGCATTCCTGTCAGTTTCTCTCTTTAGGTCTGTTAGCATTTGGTTTATATATTTTAGTGCATCTATGTCAGTTGCAAATATATTTATAAAGGTTGTATCTTCTTGCTGGTTTAACCTCTTTCTCATTTTGTACTCCCTTCTTTTGGTTGATTTGACTATAGCTACACCAACTTTCTTTTCATTTTCTTTTTATAAAGATTCATTTATTTATTTTAAAGATGGAAAGAGAAGGCAGCGGGGAGGGGAAGAGGGAGAGAGAGAATCTCAAGTACACTTCTCACTGAGAATGGAACCTGATGCAGAGCTTGATCTCAGGACCCTGAGATCATGACCCGAACTAAAATTAAGAGTTGGACACTTAACTGACTGAGTCACCCAGGCCCCCTTTTCATTCTCATTTGCATGCACTATCTTTTCCATTCCTTCACTTTCAGTCTGTGTGTGTCCTTATATCTGAAGTGAGTCTCTTGTAGGCATTATATATGTGTGTCTTTTCTTTCTTTTCCATTCAGCCACCCTTTGTCTTTTGATTAGACAATTTAGTCCATTTACATTTAAAATAATTATTGATAAGTATGTACTTATTGTCATTTTGTTAATTGTTTTCTGGCTATTTTTATAGTTCCTCCTTGTTCCTTTCTTTTCTTTCTTCTTTCTCTTGAGGTTTGATTATCTTCCAGCTTGCTAATTCGTTCTGCTTCATCCAGTCTGCTGTTGATTCCCTCTAGTGTATGGTTCATTTCAATTATGTGTTTTTCAGTTATGTGACTTCTGTCTCATACTTTTAAAATATTTTCTAACTCTTCATTCTCACTGTGCTTATCCATTTTTCCATGTTCAGTGAACATCTTTATGACCATTATTTTAAATTCTTTATCAGGTAGTTTTACTCATCTCTGTATCATTAAGATAAGCATCTGTAAAGCAATCAGTGTGAATACACCATGTTAACAAAATTAAAGATAAAAATCCTATGGCCATCCACATAAATAAAGAAAAAACATTTTACAAAAGTCAACATCCATTTATGATCAAAACTCTTAACAGAGTAGTAGGTATAGAGGGAAAAATCTAACTCAATATAATTAAGAAATTTTTCTGAGATTTTGTCCTGTTCTTTTGTTTGGGACATATTTCTCTCTTTCCTCATTTTGCTTAACTTTCTGTGTTTCTTATATTAGGCAAAACAGCTATCTCTCTGTCTTGGAAGATTGGCCTTAAGTAGGTGATGATCCTCCCCATTCAAACTTGCCTTGCTCTTGGTTGCTTCTCAAACCTTTATGATTCTCTAAACTACCAGATTTGTTTTTTATATGCTTCCATTGTTGAGGGTGTGCCAAGTAACATCCGTGATCCAATAGGAGAAATCTTATTTAACACCTAGTTGCCATCTGACTGGAAGACAGACCCTTGGGCAGCAGCTTTTGAAATATGCAGATATGTACAATCCTCTGGGCCACAGTTGTATTCCCTGTGGGATTCCAGTCCAGGAAATCTGGAAGTGTTCCTTTGGTGACAAAAATCAAGGCTCTCAGTGGGTGCATAAGCTTCTCTTTGGGACATGTTGCTGAACTAGAATGAGGCCAAGGGTGTGTGAGGGACAGTGTCTTCCATTTATGTTCCTTAGAACACCCCTTATACTCTAGGTGGGTGGGATCTGAAGCCTGTCCCTTAGGCTGAAATTCAAGACTAAATCAGTAGGCTTTCTCACAAGCAAACTGAGATTGTGTTTCAGTTTGCTATTTGTTCATTGACCTAGTAGTGGTGTCCTACTAAGAGCTACAATTTTTTATGGTTACAGGCCCATGGAGTTCTAGAATGGCAGCCCTAGGTCATGAGGCTCAGGCATTTAAGGGTGTTCTATCTATAGATTTCTTGTGCCTACTGTCTTAGCAAGGCAGCTGAAGATTGTCTCAGGTGGGTCATGCTTGCTGGCTTCAGAAAGGCAGTGTAAAAATGTCTTGACTGTGTGGGCTGTGGGCTTCATCAGTGCAACAGGAGAATGACTTGTCTATGCATGTGACTGGCTTTAGGCTAAGAGTGGTAGAATGCTGCCACCACTCACAGTGGTCGCAGCTAGGGAGTGGGGATTTGTTACAGTGGTATGTAGTATTTGTTACAGTGGTCTATACCTCAAGAGTAGAAAAAATTCCCAAACTTTATCCTCTCCTACCCTGGCCAGTGGGTAGGGGAATGCTGCAACTGCCCATGCTCTCCTGCCTCAGCAAGTCCTACAACCGCTTGCCCCCAAACAACCTAGCGAGGCAGCTGTGGGGTGCTGCATCTGAGTTCACCTGCCTGTGCTGGTAGCCAGTGTGGAGAGTGCAACAGCCCATCTGTCTAAAGAGAGTGTATCAACTGTCTGCTGCCTTCTAGTTGATGTCCCTAGATCTGCAAATTAATTTCCCTCATATAAAGTCTGGGAACTTTTTAAACTGTACTTTTTTTTCTGGGTCTTGGGGTGCATAAGACTGCATGCAAGCCCTCTAAGAGGGGAATTTCAATTCTTTAGCACTTGGAAACCCCTGGGCATCAAGTCCATTGGTTTTTCAAGCCAGACATTCTGGGAGTTGACTTCTGTGGCATAGATCTGAGGGACTGGGATACCTGATGAAGGACACTAACCATTCAGTTCTCTAGGAGAAGTATTTATCTAATAAAATCCCTGACTATTGTGTTTTGTCCTACCATGTATGTGTTTACTCTTTTTTTTTTTTTTTTCCTCCAAGACCATGTCTCTGTTTCTCTTGCTCATCTAGATGTAGCCCTTTTATTTCATGTTGTGGAGAGCACTTTATATAGTCTTTAGATTTTTTTTCAGAGGGAAATTATCTATATGTAGCTGTAGATTTGTCCATGTATGTCCATGGGAGGAGGTAAGTTTGGGATCTTCCTATGCCATCTTGGACTCCCTCTCTTTTCTACAATTATTGCTGTCATGAATGTAACTAGTGGGCTCCAATCAGATATATTTTGGACTCAGCTATTGTGTGGTTTCATTCATTAGCTCCAAGGTGGATTCAATAGCTCTTCTCCCATTTGCAGACAAATATGAATCTCTAACAGAGATTCTTTCTCAACAGTGAATCAAAGTACAGGGGCTTAATGAGCTCAAACCAGTCTTCTTTCTTTTTATGCCAGTGACTGACTCAATTTTAAAAGACCTTGTGAGTCAGTTGAGGCTATATTAAATGCTAACATCCAAAATATTCTCTTGCTGATTATTTCATGAAAAAATTCCAAAGACTTAATTGTTCTAGTAAAATCATATAATGATCTGTATGACTGATTCATTATGCAAAAATCAATTTTTAATTCTGTTCCTCTTCCCTTGCTCCATCAAATCTATAATACTCATCCCAGAGAATTATAAGGGACATCATTTTTCATGCCAGCTTATCACCACTCCTCTATGTACTATGCCTCTAATAGTTTGGCAGGCATGGAGGAAATACAGTTTGCATTGAGTGTTAAAGTGAAACTTCCATTTAAAGTGTTATTAGGAATTATAGCTCAGTCCACAGCTCCCTTATGAGGATCCCAAAATACAAAGCAGGTTTCAATTACAAAACTCCTTGCTTCTTCAGTATTTAAATATACATGATCTACAATCTAAACCTCTGATGTTAGAGCTTATTTTATCAAGGATTCCACTTTTAGTCGATTCCACATCCACACACGCCATCTATTTCTACCCCATGACCAACGTGTGTGCAAAATTCTCTTCTATCAGTGTTTTTTCTATCAGGTATAATAATTTTGTTATTTCTTTTACTGAAGATTCCAAGTTTTCTGCGATAGAGTGTTAGATCCATTACACATGGCCTTTGGGGCAACAGGCAAAATTTCTCCTACTCTTATTCTTGGTCTAGGAGCCTGATTCCACTTGCTCATAACCTTTCCCAATGCCTCATTTTCCTTATTTGGTAATTGCCTCTCAAAAATATAGCTCACAAGAAGGGTGGGCTAATGCCCTCATCCAGCTGCTGCTTTTCTAGGGAATAAATACCAGCTTTGCCTATTTTTTTGAAGCTCTTCAAGGAATTATAGTAAATTCTTGGCTGAATGTTTTGCATTTCATATAAAAGTAGTCAACTTAAAAAAATGCAATTCTTCCCACTTGTGAAACTAAATATTTCAAATACTTTAGTGTAGATCCATTTCATAGTCACAAAATCTGCTACAGTGATATTTCTAATTTAGAAGTGCATGTACTAAAACTTTACTATCAGCAACTGAACATATGGTTCTGATTCCTGAAATGAAGATTTAAGAGCTAATATTTTTCATTCTTGGGGTGGAATCTCATTATATTAGAAATTGAATTATATGTCAACTAAGACATACAGCTTTCATTTGACACAGTTTTGGATTACTTATGTCATGTACCATTTTTAAAAAGTTTTGTTTAATTATTAAAATAATAGTTCATATAATAATTAGTTATCTATCTGATACAAGATTTAAAATTATACTGTCAAAGTCAGAATAAAATATATTCAGGAGTATATTTTAATGAAAAATAATTTTGAAACAAATTTCTTAGTGATGCTCTACAATGTGTCCTTTGGCCCATTTCTAAACATACTTATATATAGATGGCAGTTGTCAAGAGACAGGAATTATGATTGTACTCTAAAATTTATTTTACTACAAACATAAAACCTAGAAAACTTTCATAACACATTTTCCCCAATTGGTTTTCAGTATGAATTGTGCATTTTGAAAATACTATGACTATTTTAAAGTCTATAAATGAGCAAAAAGAAAGATTTATATCTCCCAAATGTAGCTTGTCATATAGATCTTCCAAGTTTATAAATGGACTCTGGTACTTTAAAAAAATGAATTTTGTCTAAATTACCTTTTTATTGCTATCAACATTTAGCTTTATATTATGTCTTTCATTTAGATATTCTGCTTAGTTAGCACCTACTCTCTGTCAGGCTTTATTCTAGGTGCCAGGACATAGCAAGAACAAAGCAAAGTCCCTCTCCTTATGGGGTTCACTTTCTAATGGAAAAGGCATACAATAATATAAAACCAAGCAAAGTGGGTACACTAGATCGTGTCAGGTATATGGGGGAAAAGGACAGGCAAAAAGGGGTAGAAGATGCCTGCTCAAGCTGGGATTGTAGAGACTTACACTATTTTATAAAGTGTTGTCATCTTGATTGGGTGATGTTGAGCATGATGTAAATAAGACAATAAACAATGTTGATATCTGAGAAAAGAACATTCCCCAAATCAGGACTCTACTTGTCATATTTAGGACCATCAAGGGGTTCAGTATTGCTGGAACAATGTGAGTAGAAGGGAGAAGGAGAGTATCTAAAATTGAAGCTGAGAAGGACACATGGGATCAGGAAGGCCTTATGGTCCATGGAAGGCCATTGGCTTACTCTGAATGACATGAGAAGCCAATAGAAAGCTTCTGAGGACAGCAGTAATGTTTTTTCTATGATTTAAAGTAATCACTATGATGATTGTATAAGGTACAAAACTGAAGCAGGGAGAACAGAAAGGATGTTGCAATTATTCAAGGTGAAATGACAGTCTCATAGACCTAAGTAGTAATGGCAGAAGTGAGGAAATGGTCATATTCTGGATATAATGAAATATGAGTGATAGTGTTAACTAATGGATCAGATTTGGAAGTAAAAGCAAACAAAAACAAAAAGAAAACAAACAAACAAGCAAAAAACCCAGTCCATTTTTGCATAGACAACTGAGAGAATAAAATTGCTATTAACTGATGTTGAGAGGACTATAAGAAGAGCAGTGGGGGTGTAAAATAGCAAGTTGGGTTTTAGACATGCAAAATTGGAGAGGTCCTCTGAGATACAAAATGGAAATAGACGAACATGGAATCCAGGAATGAATTTTGGGGATCATCAGTATTCAATTATTAGCTTATGTCATGAATTAGGTTGAGTTCATCTAGGCTCTGTAGTCAATATATATATTTAGAGAGAAGATATTTGAGAACTCATCTCTAGGTACTGGCAATATTTAGAGGTGAATAAACCAGGTAAGGGTACTGAGAATACACAGCAAATTAAGCAACAAATCAAAACAAGATACTTTCTCAGAAGCCTAGTGAGTGAGTATTTTGAAGATAAAGTGACCAACTATGGGAGCTGAGGACTGAGAAATGGACATTAGATTTTACAAACCGGAAGTCATTGATAACTGTGAAAGAAGTTACTTGTTGGAGCGACTGAAGGAGAATATGGTTAGAAATTATGAAGAGAGAATGGAGAGGAATTAGAGATAGTATATATAGAAGTTTTGCTATAGGAGGGAACAAGACAAGAGATAAGTGTACATAAATATAGTTTTAGATCAGAATTTGGATTTGAATTATTAAAAACAAAAAGTTATTTTTAAGTGACATTTTAAAAATTGAGGGGTGTGTGAGTGGCTCAGTGGGTTAAGCCTCTGCCTTCGGCTCAGGTCATGATCCCAGGGTCCTGGGATCAAGCCCCGCATCAGGCTCTCTGCTCAGCGGGGAGCCTGCTTTTTCCCCCTCTCTCTCTGCCTGCCTCTCTGCCTACTTGTGATCTCTGTCTGTTAAATAAATAATAAGTAAAATATTTTAAAAAATTGAAAGTAAAGAAACTTAGGTTAATATAAAGTGTCAACCCAGAGCAAAATTATAGCCAGAGTCTTTCTAGTAACCACTGATTCCTTGTATATTTTGGAAGGAGAATTGAAAAAAAAAAAAAAAAGATTTTGAAGGAGAATTGAAAAAAGGAGGGGTAGATTCTAGTTTCTTGCAGTTTAGATTTGTGCCTGTCAATGATAAAGTCAAAGAGAAATGGGCGATATGATTTTTCTGTCCTTACTGTAGAAAACAAAACCAAACAAAATGAAGCAATAAAAAGCCCCCAAGTGACTCCGACTGCTCTTCTTCTCTCTTGCTCCAGGCAGTTGGTCACAGATTATGTGTGCCTTCAAGATATGACCAAATATTGGTTATTTCTCATTCATTCCACCACTACAAATGTGGCCTGAGCCACCATTCCTTTTTAACCCTTCCCTGACAAACTGTAGCAGCTTCTTAAGTACTGCTTCTGAATCTATAGTTTCATCAATAGGTTTCTCCCTCGCTCAGAGCAAGTTCCTAAATCTTCCAAAGTCCTACTTGGACCATTCACTGGATACTACCACTTCCCTATCTGATCTCACCCCCCACTCCTTCCTTCCCATTTATTCTGACCTCTTTACCCTTTTTTAAAAAATAATAAGCATTATTGGTCCTGAGGCTTCTTCAGTTGCTGTTCCATCTTTTCTGGAATGCTCTTCCCACAGATGCTGATTGACTTTCTTGCTTCCTTTGTGTCTCTTCTCAAATGTTACCTTATTAGAAAGGTCTTCCCTATGTTTTGTAGCACTTCTTATCTCCTTTATTGTTTTTATTTTACACAGTAATTATTACTGTATTACCCATTATATGTTTACTTTTTCTTTATATATTGTCTCCATTTTCCTACATAATAATTATGGATGAGTATGTGAATAAATGAATAGATGATTGAGTGAATATGTAAATTTGATTCTCCTTGGGTGACAATTGGGAAATAAAAAAAATTCATCCACGTTGATGAAGAATAGGATGTTAAGGAAATACTTGCTTTCCCTATGGAGGGCCGTAGGCTTGGATATTAAAGGCTTAGTTCTAGACAATAAGTTTTAGTCCAAGAATACTGGGCCTACGTATCATTGTTAATTCTGTAAGGACTAAAGTTACGTGGCAGTTAGTGAAGACTGTCTACTGCTTTTTCTACTCTGTAAAATAAGGGTTTGGATCAAAACATACATAAGATTCTAATTCTGTATTTTCATATTTTGTAATTTCATCCTTCAAGTGTTGGTCTCTAACTTATCATTTGTATGAATTTGTGTCAATCATTGAACTCACCCAGGGCTGCAAAATTGTAATCTGAAAAAAGAAGTGAGAGTATCTTGATTCCTTCCTCCTATATCACCATCATGTTTCTTTCAAAAGCACAGAGTCCTAACATAAACATGCAGCAGCTCTTACACCTTCTGTCTGGATGTGGTGATGTTGCATCTACTCACACATCTTTGGATATACCAAGTCACATGATTTGATGCCACATGATAAGAGATGTATAATTGACAGAACTCAGTCAATTTGGGTACATCTTATTTTAGAAAATCTTCAACCATTCTTCTCAATAGTAAGCCAAATTAACTAGGGTCTTATATATTGTTCTGTTAATAAGAAGTAGGATTAGATTTTTGAGGTTCTTAATTGTTTCTCATCTTGCTTAATTTTGTGGAGATGCCGTCTTTTCTTGCCATACTGACTGAAGGGCAGTTGGTTCAAAATGGCCTTTTAATTTCACTGTTCTTTGCTGCAAGGGACTGTGGTCTTTGCCATTCCCACATGCTGCTACCTCCTCTGCTAACCCCAAGCTTCCCTGGGTCATCCCGGTACTCCCAATCTCTTGAGGAGGAGTGAAAATTTCTTTTTTTTTTTTTTAATATTTTATTTATTTATTTGACAGACAGAGATCACAAGCAGGCAGAGACACAGGCAGAGAGAGAGGAGGAAGCAGGCCTCCGGCTGAGCAGAGAGCCTGATGCGGGGCTCGATCCCAGGACCTGGGATCATGACCCGAGCCGAAAGCAGAGGCCTTAACCCACTGAGCCACCCAGGCGCCCCAGGAGTGAAAATTTCTATGTACAGTGGATGGTTTCTGTAAGGTTTAAAATTGCCTTTATGCCTAGATATCTTCCTGAGCCCTTAATCTTCTGCACCTTTTTGTAAACCTATAGGGAATGAAGCTCTTTTGAAAATCTGGCATCTTTAAAAAAAACTTCCATCTCCTAAACCTCCACCTGTGGAAGTGAGAAAATAGCCACATGTCTCCTGGACTGCTGCACCCTACCTTAGTATTTTTGAAACTTCCCCTCACAGGACCTTGAGTTCAAAGGGATGGGGTGGGTAGGAATCTTGTATCTGAACTTGGCTGTCCAGTCTTCTCCCTACTAGATTCTGTCTCCAGCCCCAAGAAGTGTTTTGCCTTTCTTTGTGTGTCAGTAATCATCCTAAAGTCTTACCCTAAACTTTCTGCCACTGTGCTTTAATCCTGGGAGCTTTACTGCTATCTCGAGTCCAGATTGAAAGTTTCAAGAAAATCCTTTTTTTCCCCCTCACAATAAATACTTGTTTTTGCAAATCCAAATCACTTGCTTTCAGATCATTATCATTTGTATACCCAAACCCACTCCTTTTAAACTCATGGATAAGTAATGACTGCTTTATTCTAGGTCATATAGAGGTAATATTTCAAAGAGGACAGAAATGGTAGATGACTAGAGGTAAACATAAGTGCATACTGGAGCTAAAAAAAGAGCTATTAAATCCAAAGTAAGCAGAAGCTATAAAATAATAAAAATTAGAGAAGAAATCAATGAAATTGGAAAGTGGAAATTAACAGAGAAAATCAACAAAACCAAAAGTTGGTTCTTGGAAGAAATTATTAAAATAGATAAGCTCTTGTCCAATCTAAGTAAGAAAAAAAAGAATACAAAAATTACTAATATCAGAAATAAAAGAGAAGCCATCACTACTGATCCCATTAAAAGGATAATAAAAGAATTTCATGAAAATTTATATGGCCACCAATTTGGTAACTTAGTTGAAACAGATCAACTCTCTGAATGGCAAAATCTGCCAACACTCAGAAATAGATCATCTGTAGGCTTTTATTGACTAAAGAAATTGAATCAATAATCAATAACTTTCCAAAACAAAAAACACAGGTTTCAGGTGATTTCAGTGGTTAATTTTATTAAACATTTAAGGAAAAAATGACAATAATTCTCTATATTACATTCCAGGAAGCAAAAACAGAAGAGATATTTCTTAACTCACTCAGTGAGGCCAGCATTATCCTAACACCAGGATCAATACATTGGAACAAAGAAAGATTGTAGACCACTACCTCTCATGAACACAGATGCAAAAATTCTCAACAAAATATTAACAAATTGAATCCAGTCATGTATAAGAATCATTGTATACTCTGACCAAGTGGCATTTATTCTAGGAATGCATGACTAGCTCAACATTTAAATGAATTTATGTAATCTGTTACATGCATAAGCTAAAGGAAAAAAAAAATCTGATCATACCAATAGATGCAGAAAAAGCATTTGACATATTTTACCACCTGTTTATGACCAAAATTCACAGCACACTAGAACTAAAGAGGGAATTTGCTCAGCTTTCTAAAGAGTATGTATAAAAAAAGCTACAGCCACCACCATATATATGGTGAGAAACTAGATGCTTTCCACTTAAAATTGGTTATGAGGGAAGGACATTTGCTCTTACTCCTCCTATTCAACATTGTACTGAAAGACCTAGCTAATATAATGAAGAAAGTAGGTTTATATGTGGGAAATAAATAAAACTACATTTGGTCACAGATGACATGATTGTCTAGGAGAAAATTTGAAAGAATCGACAATTACTTATAACTAATAGGTGATTATAGAAAGATTATAGGGTACAAGATTAATACACAAAAGTCAATTGCATTCCTTCATGTCAGTAATGAACTACTGGAATTTGAAATTAAAAACACAGCACTATTTACATTAGCAACAAAAAGGAAATGAAGCAGATATAAATTTAACAATTTATGTATCTGTGTGAGGAAAAGTACAAAACTCTATTTGAAGAAATCAAGATCTAAATAAATGGGGAAATATTCCATGTTCTTGGATTGGAAGAGTTAATATTATTAAGATGTCAGTTCTTACCAACTTGATACATAGATATAACATACTTCTGATCAAATTCTCATGAAATTATCTTGTAGTTCTTAACAAATGAACTATAAAATTTATTTTTAAAGATTTTATTTATTTACTTGAGAGACAGAGAGTGAGAGAGAGAGCGTGAGAGGGGAGAGGGTCAGAGGGAGAAGCAGACTCCCTGCTGAACAGGAAGCCTGATGTGGGACTTGATCCCAGACTCCAGGATCATGACCTGAGCTGAAGGCAGTTGTTTAACCACCTGAGCCACCCAGGCATCCCTAACTATAAAATTTATATAGAAAAGCCAAGACCCAGCACAACCAACACAATGTTGAAAGAGAAGAACAAGGTCAGAGAATTGACACTACCTAACTTCAGGTCTTACTTATGAAGCTATGATAGTCAATACAGTGTAGTATTGGGAAAAGAATAGACAGGTTAATGGAGAAGAATAGAAATCCAGGAATAGATCTATACAAATATGGTCAACTGATTTTTTTATATAAAAAGGGGGGGAAGGAAATACAGTGAAGAAACTATAGTCTCTTTAAGATATAGTGCTGGACAACTATATATCTATGTTCAAAAAAACTAATATAATTACAAACTTTACACCTTTCATAAAAATTAACTGAATTTATCATAGACCTAAATGTAAAATACAAAACTATAAAGTTTCTAACAGGTAACATAGGAGAAAATCTGAATGATTTTGGATTTGGTGGTGAGTTTTTAATAAACAATACCAAAATCACAATCTGTGAGAAGAAAAATTAATAAATTGGACTTCATTAAAATTATCACTTATCTTTTGCACAAGACACTCTTAGAAAAGTGAAAAGACAACTGTATTTGTTTGTTTGAAAATCCAGCTGTGACTTGAGATTGCTAACATGATATTAGTTTCTCTGTATTTTCACTTTCATGGCAACACTAAGCCAAAAGAAATACCTAACAGTGTCATTTATTAAATTGATGGGTCTAAGAAACTTAATGAAAATTCATATCATAATAACTTAGTAGCCAGATACATAGAAGAAATTGAAAGAAAACATACTGTTTTTCTTTCATCCTTAACTGGAATTATGGTGTGATGGGATGTGTGTGCCTGTCAGACACTACACATCTCCACTGTTTGAGTCAAGTCATACGTTGCCACTTTCATATCCTGTTCTATGGTTATTTGCAGTATTTACTTTTAAAAAAGATTTTAAAAAAGATGTATTTATTTACATTAGAGAGAGAGAGAGAGCATGGTGGGGAGGAGCAGAGGGAGAGGCAGTCTTAAGCAGACTATGCTGAGCAGGGAGCCCGACTCTTCTCATGACCCTGAGTTCAGACCCAGAGCCAAAACCAAGAGTCCTGTGCTCAACTGACCTGGGTGCCCCAAAGGAGATATGATGTCACTGAAAGGGAGATAGCATGGTTTAGCTGAAACTGTGAACAAGTTCAAGTTCATGTGACATTTCAAAGAAATCGGGGATCAATGCTTCCTTTGAATTTCACTTTGTACACATTGCAGATTCTTTGGTTCCTGTCAGCATTGTCTTTCCTGGGCGATACCACAACTACATGATGAATTTTTCTACTTTTAGTCTTGTCCTCCAATACTTCTTTCACACTGCAGCCAGAGCTGAGTTTTTGAAAACAGAAATCTGTTATTATTACTTCGTATGACCTTTCAGAGACTTCTTGCTCTCACCCAAGTGTTCAAATTCCTGACCTTTAGCCATTTGATTTCTGCAGCTACTTCTTACCAAGTTCCACCTCTGTTACTTTCACTTGATTCTGTGACATACTGTGTTCCTTTCAGTTCTTTGAGTGTGCTAAATTCTGCTCTTTTTCACCTTTTTTCTTTCTACCCAATACATAGTTTTCTTATTTTTTAAGCTGGCTTTCCTCCTATTTTTCATCTTTTTGCTTAGATACTTCTTCCTAACAGAGAATTCCAGATCCCAGCTAGCTCAGTTAAACTATGTTTCTATGTGATTCCTTTATTTAATTCATTGTAGAATTTGCTATGATATTATAATTAAATATTTAATAACAAATACATCATAATTTTCTTGATTAAACAGCAAGTTCTTTGAAAGCAATTCCTATTTCATGGTCATCTCTGTATTTCCTTTGAGTGGCATCATGATAGAGTTATAGGAAGTGATGAAAAAAATGTATTAAATGAATTAATGAAAGTGCCCATAACAAAATATAGATCATAAGGTATGCTCTGTGAAGTAATAAAGCCATTGTATAAACAATGTAAATTATTGTAATAAATCCTATTGCCATCACTGATAGAGTTCTTATAATATTCACCCCAAGTAATATTTCTGTATTATATCAAAACTATTTAAGAATCATTCCTTGAATTTTAGAAAGTGATCTTATGAAATGATCTGCCCTATGTTCATATCATTTGGCTTTATTGACATTAAGAGTCTACTATGAATCAAATTCATAACAGACTCTTAGTAGTATAGTTTTATTCTTAAAATATTTCAAATTATGCACAAGTTCACTATTTAGAAAAAAGAAACTATAGTTTTTTTTAAAGATTTTATTTATTTATTTGAGAGAGAGAGAGAGCGTGCATGTGAGAGGAGAGGTCAGAGGGAGAAGCAGACTCCCCATGGAGCAGGGAGCCTGATGTGGGACTCAAACCTGGGACTCCAGGATCATGACATGAGCCCAGGGCAATTGCTTAACCAACTGAGCCACCTAGGCACCCCCCTATGGTTTTTGTAATACAAATAAGTCAAGCACTGAAGACACATTTATTCAAAAAAAATTTTTAAGCTAGGTTCAGTTTTACTTTAAATAGTTGACTTAGCAGCATCTGGGGAGTTTGGTGACATTTATCTGAATGACTATTAGTGACCTGAGGATCATTTAGAGCAGGCTTTGGATGGAGAGAACATTCCAGGTAATTCATCCCCTCACCTCATTTAAGGAAATGAGAGTTACAGAATAAAAACATGCTCTACTTCTGAATGAGAAAAGGCAAGACTTTCCCTTTGGCCAGAGCCTTCTGTAGAAGACTCTTTCCAGCAAAGGGCAAGGATGTCTTCGGTGGAGTCATTTTCTAAAAGGCCAGGAAATAGCTACTCATTTTCCCTACTGCTTGCTCTAGTTACTCCATATTTGACAAAGTGAAATAAAAGTTGACAGGTTTATGTGAGGGCCATGCCAAAGTGCTTCTGACCTGATTGCTCCCCTGCCTTTACTGCCTTGCTAAGCCATTTTCTCTAGTGCTTGCTCAAAATGTCTAATGCTCCTTGTCCCAAAGACATTTAGAATGAACTGGGACTATTTTTTAAAATTATATTATATTTTTATTTTTTTCAGCTTTATTGAGGTACATAAACTTGACAAAAATTGTTTATATTTAAGGTGTAACATGTGATGTTTTGATCACTATTTAAGAGCATCACAGTCAAGCTAATTAACATATCTGTCACCTCACAAAATGATGATTTGTGTGTGTGTGTGATCAGAACACTTAAGATAAGAACTAGGCCTCTTTTATCATTCTGTTCAAGGGAAGTGCTTTTGATTTTTTTTAAGGATTTTATTTATTTATTTGACAGACAGAGATCACAAGTAGGCAGAGAGGCAGGCAGAGAGAGAGGAAGGGAAGCAGGCTCCCTGCTGAGAAGAGAGCCCGATGTGGGGCTGGATCCCAGGACCTTGGAATCATGACCTGAGCCAAAGGCAGAGGATTTAACCCATTGAGCCACCCAGGCTTTTGAATGTTCTTTAGCCCTCTGGATAGGAAGGGCCGGGATTATGTATATTTGATCAATGTCACAAACTTATTAATGAAAGAGAACACAGACTCATTGGTTCTTATTACCAGGAGAGTCAATGTGCCTTCCACAAAGAAGAGCAGAATCTAAGACGATTTTTTTGGTAAAGTTTTTATTTATTTTATTTTAGAGAGAGAGAACAGAGTGGGGAGGAGCAGAGAGAGAGAGAGAAAAAAAAATCTCAAGCAGATCCTTGCTGAGTATAGAGCTGGCTGCTGGGCTCCATTCCATGACTTGAGATCAGGACCTCAAGATGACCACCTTGAGATCACAACCTGAGCCCAAACCAAGAGTAAAATGCTTAACCAAATGAACTGCCAAGGCATCCCTGAGATGTTTTTTTGAAAGGCCTACCATACTTATTTTTCTATACTCCAAGAACTTATTTTATGATAATAATTTTCAGCTTTGGAGAAATTTTGAAGGCAAAACCTGTTTTTTTAGGAAAAGCGTGGGCTGAGGAGTAAGGTAGTAAGTATAGAAAAATCTGCTACAGCCTTTAATAAAAGAATCTATAATGTAAGCTTCAGGGTGGGCAGTATTTTTTTTTAACTGGTAGAGCACTTAAAACATGGCTCAGCACAGAGTACCTATATATATTTTTGGAAAGAATAAGACTAAGCCCAGATCCTCTGACTGACTGGAGGGAACCCTTCTATACAGAGTCATGAAATGGGGTCACCGCAACTGTCCTCGGACCATCATCCTTTTGTCTAATGAAGAAACACATGTACCAATGTACAGTTGTCTACATAGAGGCTCCACCATCCTGACTGCTTGGCCTAGCTGGTTGAGTCTTACCCTTATACCTAGCAATGAGTACAACTTTACATGGATAATGGAGAGTTATCTGTAATTTTTTTTAAAGATTTTGTTTATTTATTTGACAGAGAGAGATCACAAGTAGGCAGAGAGACAGGCAGAGAGAGAGAGGGGGAAACAGGCTCCCCGCTGAGCAGAGAGCCTGAATCAGGGCTTGATCCCAGGACCCTGAGATCATGACCTGAGCCAAAGGCAGAGGCTTAATCCACTGAGCCACCCAGGCACCCCAGTTATCTGTAATTATTAAAACAAAACAAAACATCTTCTAGCTTGTGTTTTGTCTGTTATTCCCTACAAAAAGATACCTTCCATGTAAGTGTTACTGTTAAAGATCTGGCTTTTCTTTACAGAATAATGTATAGTATGTGATCCTTATTTGTACCCATAACAGTTCTATTACTTCTGGGTAAAAACTGTTGCTAGGTTTCAAACATACCATGAATCTTTCTGTTCTAATATAAAATCATTGGAGGAACTTTGACAGGTCTAATACAAAGAGATCATAATGTAGAAACCACTTCTACATTACCACTTGGTAATGTAGAACCACTTGGTAATGTAGAAGTAAAACAAAGTTGACTTGGTAAAACAAAGTCAAGGTCTTTGTTTTGAAACTGTATTCTAATTGGTCTCTTTTCTTTTAAAGATATGGGAGTGTTCATCTTATATCTAGGGTGTTCTGAGTTTGAGAAATAAAACTCATGAACTTAAGTAACTGCCCAAAGGCTTACAAATATAAAAACAATATTTACTGAATTATATAAATAACATAGTAAAATTCATAATGCAAATATTGAGTTAAATACAACTTACTTCCAATGGTAATAAGCTTATGGTAGTCAAGATAAAGGAATGCAAAATTTATTATTATAAATCAAATATTTACATATGTGTATATACACGTATGAATTACACAGATAAGCTACAGATGACTTTAAAAAAAACAATGCTTTTGGATATGTCTTTGTAATTTTTATGATTGTAAGGTTTTTATTTTTATGACCTGAAAATTGATGGTTCCCAATTTGTTATGATCACAAATGTGAAAAACAGAGCAAATGTATATAATTCATGTTAGAAGGTCATGATCCTGGGGTCCTGGGATCAACTCCTTGCTCAGTGGGGAGCCGGCTTTTCCCTCTCCCACTCCCCCTGCTTGTATTCCCAGTCTTGCTGTCTCTCTCTCTCTCTCTCTGTCAAATAAATAAATAAATCCTTAAAAAAAAAACAAAAACAAAAAGAATGATGAAACGAGCCACACCTTCACTGTGCACTGTTTAATTTCCAGTCTATTCAGTCATGTAATGGTGCAAGAAAATAGTGATCATTTTTCTCCCCATGGGACTGGAAATTTAAATAATGCAAATATTTATAGATCCCTTCTCACCCTAGACTTGGCAAAGTTTGTGCAAAACTGACTGAGCATTGTAAAAAACAAAGAATTAAAAACATTAATTTATTCAGAATAGAAAGATAGACTCTTGTCTTTGACATTTTCAAAGACTTCTGGCAGAATGTTAAAATGATTTGTAGTTCTTTTAATATTAATTTACATATACAACCTGTACTTTTTCTGTGCCAGTTTTAGTATGAAATTCATTACTTGAAATTGATTTTTCCTATCAAGAACTTGATATTTAAAGAAAAAGTTACTCTTTTAACCAATCGAGATACCAATAATTATGATGATGTAATTAATGGTCATATTTTATTTGTATAATGTAATTTTTAATATTTAAAGGGCCATCACATATATACAATATTCAACCATATAATATTTTGACATAGGGAGAGTAAGTATCCATATTTTTAAAGAAATACAATTTCAGTTATTCAATAGCTCTATTTTTAAATAAGATTTTATTTATCAACTTGACAGAGAAAGAGTGAAATCATAAGCAGGGAGAGTGGCAGGCAGAGGTAGAGGGAAAGGCAGGCTTCCTGCTGAGCAGGGGGCCCAGTGTGGGGCTGGAATCCAAGACCCTAGGATCATGACCTGAGCCAAAGGCAGGTGCTTAACTGGCTGAGCCATCCAGGCATCCCTCAATAGCACTATTAATAGAGAAGTGGAATTTGATCAGATTTAGAAAATAGCTAACAAATACTGAGCATGTACTATGGTTCTACCATGATACTCCAACAGTGGAATATCCCCATTAAGATTTTACTTGGTTGAATGATAGAACTATGATTTAAATAAAGATGTTTATATCTGAGTTTTGCTGATTTTCTTTTTACAAAGTACTTTTTTATCTTCCTATTAAAGTTATCATGTATGAAGTTGATTTATAACTTGGGACACACTGACCATGCAGAGGAGTAGGTGTTTGGGTTGTTAGTGTCCTAGGAACTGGGGCTAGGATGGTGAACTTTCATCCGCAATGTCCTGAAAAGCTATGAAGACATTGGAAAGAATTTGGAGCTGGCTTTTTTGATCCTTTTGGAAGTACTGGCATTCAGATACTCAAGCCATTAATATTTTAACATTCTTGACTTCCAAATAATTTTTTTTTTTGAGTTCCTGACTCTTATCCCATTTCTAATTCTCTCCCTTTCACTGACCTTACAATTTGAATCTCAGTACATCTCATGTTAGGGATGGAAAGGTTATAGGTATTTTGCATGTTTCAGGATAGTTTTAGTCTGTGTCATACAGAATTCTAGTGGGCGCACATTTCACAGGTCACAAACTTTGGTGAAAAAATGCATGTTTGTTTTTCTATACTGAATTTGACTTATAATATGAATTGCTACTCTATTCTGATGACTTAAATATTAATAATCTTGTAATCCTGGATAAATCCAGAAAACAGCACTTTCTCCTTGGGATTACTTTTAAGTTTTCGAGAGGTTTATTAGAAATGTCAATATTTAGAGAAGTGAAGTCTTGCCTGATTCAGCTGTCACTCTCTACATTGACTTAGGATAAGACACACATTTTTCTTGTCTAATCCTTAGTTTCTTTCGTTAACCAGTTTGGCATATTCTACCAGGTTCTGAGTTTAATAACTATCACAATATAATCCATACTTGAGACGAAAGAATTTTGTCTAACCCTCTGGGTTTATGACCTGTCCTCCACCCTCAGTACCTAGGATCTGCATTTCATTTGGGGCAGAAAAATGACTTTTGCTTTTTCATACATTCTTCCTATTCTCTTATTTATAAATGAACTTTATTTCTTGAGTCCCTCATGGTTTTAGCATTAGGTTCTCAAAATTGTTTCAAAACCTTGACTCCCATATATAATGTCTTTATAAGGAGTTTTGAAAGCTTATTTAGGACAAAAAGGAAAAAAAAAGCCTAGAATAGACTTGCTATAACTATCCTTATTAGAAGTAATTAGTGAGCACTTCCTAAAGGTAAAGGTGTAAAGGCTAAAAAATAAATTACTTAGAGAGAAGTAGATTGTTTAAAATATTGTATTGCATGTTTAGTAAATAAAGGACAGTTCTAAAAGAGTGATGCTTTAAGTTATAATATACATGAATCAAAGTGGCTTTGTTAGAACATGTTGTTTTAAAAAGAATGATAATTGGGGGCACCTGGGTGGGTCAGTCGATTTTAGTGACCAATCCTTGGTTTCAGCTCAGTTCATGATCTCATGGATCATGGGATAGAGCCCTGCCTGGGGCTCAGTGATCAGCTCAGCTGGAGTCTGCTTGAAGATTCTCTCCCTCTGCCCCTCCCCCCCACACATGTATTTTCTCTCTCAAATAAATAAATTAATCTTTTAAAAAAAGAATTTAACACTCCTCTCACAGCAATTGATAGAGTGCCTCAACACATAATCAGCAAGGTTATAGACGAATTCCATCAACCAACAGGATATAATCAACCTTTAGAACACACTACCCCGCAATTACATAATAGACTTTCTCTCAAGTGCCCATAGAATATACACCAGCATAAACCATGTCCTTGGACATAAAACAAACCTTAACAATATAAAAAAATGACATTATAGTAGTATGTTCTGTAACCACAAGTGAATAAAAATAGAAATCAATAAAAAGAAATATAACAAGGAAATCACCAAACATTTGAAACCTAAACACATACTTCTAAATAATTCACATAACAAAGAGAATGTCATTAAGGAAAAATGCATCAAACTAATTGAAAATGAAAGTACAATGTATTAAAAGTTGTGGGATACAGCTATAGTGATGAGAGGGAGATTTATAGCATTAAGTGGATACATTAGAAAAGGGAAAAGTCTCAAATCAATAATCTCAGCCCCCAGCTAAGCAAACTGAAAAAAAAAGAAGAGCAAAATACACCCAAAACAAGCAGAAATAAAGAAATAATAAAGACAAGAACTTAAATCTATGAAATTAAAAACAATAAAATTATGGAGAAATCAGTAAAACTAAAAGTCTACCAAACATTTAAAGAATTAATACCAGTTCTGCAGAATCTGTACCAGAAAATAGAGAAAGACCACTTCTAATCTCATTCTATGAGGAAACTGTTACCATGATTCTAAAATAAGATTTAAAAATGAGAAAATATAGGTCATTATTCTTTATCAGTATACATGAAAAATTATTGATAAAATATTAGCAAATATAATTTAGCAATATATAAAAAGAGAATTATGTAACAAGGAATTATAAGAGATATTTTTTCCAGAGATTCATGGCTGCATCAATACTCAAAAATCACTTAGTATCATCCACCATATTTTAGGCTAAAAAAGAAAAATCACAGGATTACATTCATTGATAGAGAAAACTTGCTTGACATAATTCAGCATTTCTTGAGAAAGAAGAAAACTCACAGAAAACTAGGAATAAGAAAGAATATCTTCAACTTGATGAACACACACAAAAGCCTACAACTATCAATATTTTAATGCTGAAAAACTGAATGAATTTCCCCTAATATTGGGAACAAAGAAAGAATCTCCAATTCCATCACTGCTCTTCAACATGCTAGTGCAAGTTCAAGACAGTACAGTAAGGAAAGGAAAGGGAATGAAAAGTATTACAGATTGGGAAGGAAGAAATAAAACCCTATCCGAACATTGATATGATGTTTTATGTTGAAAATCATCAGGAATTTAAGGGGAAAAAAATCCCAACTAAAACTAAAAAGGAAGTTCAGCATGGTTTTAGTTAAAAGGATCAGCATACAAAAATTAACTTTATTTCTATATACTGCCAGTGAACACATGAAAACCAAACTTAAATTATACTACACTATCCAAGTTCTCAAAAAATGAAATGAAATACTTAGAGTAAATCCTACAAAATAGATATACCCCAAACTAAAAATTTTCATGTAAATAATCAAAGAAAATACAGATGAGAGATATTCCATGTTAAAGGATTACAAGACTCCACACAGTAAAGAGGTGAAATTTATATAGAGTGTTAATTTAATCCCTATCAAAATCCTTGAAAGATTTTTTTTTTTTGTAGACATAGACAATCTTATTGTAAGACATATGGAAAAACAAAAGACTGAGGGTAGCAGTTCTGTAAAAAATCAAAGGATAAAGAGGTGGGAATCAATCTATCCAATTTTAAGACTTATTATATAGCTATAGGAATCAAGACTTCATGATGCTGTAGGAAGGACAGGCACATAGAGCAGCAGAACAGGATAGAGAGTTTGACAGATCAATACAAAGAAACCTTGCCAACTTTTGACAAAGGTTCAAAGGACTTCAGTGGAGAAAATACAGTTTTTTTCAATAAACAGTGTTATGGCAATTGAATATCCATTGGTCAAAAATGACCCTCACCCCAAACCTCATTTCTTATACAAAAATTAACTCAAAATTGAGTGTAGGATTAAATGTAAAACTGTAAAACTTTTAGGAGATAAACTAAGAGAAAACCTTTGGAAACTAAGATTCGGTGAGAAATTCATAGACATGACAAGAAAAAAAGTAATTAATTAGAGTTCATCAAAATTAAAAAACAAACAAATGAACACAACTTTTGTTTTGTGAAAGGCTCTACTAATAGGATCAAGAAACAAGATACAAACTGGGGGGAAATATTTGTGAAACTCATACCTGACAAAAACTCCTATCTAGAGTTATATAGAGGACTTACAAAATTCAGCACTCAATTAAACAATCCAATTGGATATGAAGGGATATGTCATCAAAGAGATATATGGGCGGCAAATATGCACATGACAATTTACAACATCACTAACCGTGAGGGATATGTAAATTAAAATTATGGTGAGATCTTTGTATACATGTATTAGAACAGATAGAAATAGCAATGATACCAAGTGCTGATGAGAGTTCAGGGACACTGGATCTGTCATGCATTGCTGGGGATGAAGTAAAATAATGTATCCACTCTGGAAATTAGTTTGAAAGTTTCTTTTTAAAAATATGATGTTTCTTACCAACAACCCAATAAATGCAATCCTGGGCTTTTATCCCAGAGAAAAGAAAAGGACTGTTGGCTCAAAATCTGTACACTGTGGTTTAAAATGGATTTATTTGTAACAGTAAAAATTTTGAAACAACCAAAATGTTTCTTAATGTGTGAAAGGTTAGAATGTGGCACATCCACAGAGCTCTGGCATACTACTCAGCAATAAAAAGAACAAATTATCAATCATCACAGCAACTGTGATGGATATCAAGGGTATCAGGATAAGTGAAAAGAACCATTCTTAGAACATCACATACTGTATGGTTCTATTGATATAACAGTTTTGAAATGAAAGAATTATAGAAATGGAAAAGATAATAGTGATTACCGGGGATTAGAAGTTTTGGTGAAAATGTAGTGTGACTATAAGGTCATGAGCAGATCCTTATGGTAATGGAATAATTCTGCATTTTGATGTAGTGGTGGTCACATAAATAAATAAATAAATAAATAAATATGGCAAAATGTTAAAAACATATACATGCATTATGTTAATATGCAATGCTGTGCTATAATTATGCAAAATATGTAACTATTAGGGAAATTGAGTGAGGGATAAGTAGGACTTCTGTACTATCTTTGCAACTGCCTGTGAATCTATAATTATTTCAACATAAAAAGTAACCAAAAAGGAAAAGAAAATTCCTTCTAGTAGTTTGTAGAAACAAAGCATTGATAACTACTCAAACAAGAGACTAGTTTATTTCTCTCCTATTACAGTTCAAAGCAATGTTTTAGACTAATCTATATTCATAGAACTGAGCTGTCATGTCTCTGCCATCTTCCACATGTGGCTTCCAAGATTGCTCAGTTCATTGACATTCCAGAAGAAAAGGGAAAAGAGAATTTGGAGGAGGCAAGCTGCTGTCTTAAAACCCTCCAAAACAGTGGCATGCATCAGTTTTGCTCCAATTTTATTGGCTAGAATTTAGTTTTGTGGCCACATTATCTCCAGGACGCATGATCAGTGTAGTCTAGGGAGTGCCTAGATGGGAGGGAGAAAACAGATTTGGAAGCCAACAAATAATATCTTTTGTAGTCTGCTCCTTTGCCCAACAAATGTGTAAGCATATTCTTCTTCTCATGCATGATACATTAATTGAAAAGTCTGAAGAATTTTAAGGAAGATAGGAGACATTTTAATGTTTCAGTTATGCATCTGAAGCTATCCTCAAGAAAGCAGGAAGTTGATGCCATCCAAATGTTAAGAAACTGGAACAAACCATGGCCAACTTCCCAGCTGGTCCAGACTACTTTTGGCTGCTGACCACCCAAAGAATAAAAGCAACACTCACAGAATATTGATATCTCCTGTAGCCTGTCCACAGGCACACTGTTACAGAAGAAAAATGGCATCTCTCTCATTTCTGTGATAGAAAGTATGGCCTAGTGCATCTGAATGTTAGAACCCAAACTAGATCTGAAACCCTGATGGCAAAAGGATCTGAAAAATATGTTACTTATGGCCCCCACAATAAAAGCTCTAGCATAGTATGGGTAGAGATGGGTGCCAAGAATCAACAGACATTAAGTCCCCAATCTATCCCTTTATTATTCAGCATTCACTCATTAAAATCCATATTTAAACTTATAAACAATAAAAATAAAAACTTCATCACACTTCTGTTTTAAAAAGCATCTATTCTCTGTACAAATTAAATTGTAACCATGCTATACCCCAAAGAAGACAAGTATTCATTTGTTACCTTTAGGATTTCTGGACAATTTCACTATAGCCTTCCAATATTTAGGATTTTGTGACCTATAAACTAAAAGAAAAAGTATTAATACCATCTAATATATAATGGGAGAGCTGGAAGTGCAGTAAAACTCCCATTTAGAAGAAGAAAGAATGGCAGACACATTGTAGAACCTCGCCTAAAGCAATTCTGAAATCTTGCAGGACATAAATTGTGAAGGTCCTCTGCTCTGACATTGAGACAAGTTTCTTGATTCAACTCTGGTTCTGCTCTATAGGAGGAAAATTATTTTCCATTGTCCTCCATGGTACCCAGTTTTGCCTGCTGGAAGATTCTTCCTTAACCATTCTTTTTCAAAGCCACATATAAAGTAGACAGTGAGTAGGTATACTGACTTTAGGTTTCTACAATTCTTTCTGTTGGTCCAAGTTTGGGGGATTAAGGGTGATATAAAATGCCTAAAATTACAGATTTTCTTAGACTAGACCTGTGGGGTTTTTTTGCAATACAATTTCTTCTGAAACTCACTAGGCTCGCATTCATTTTTAGTCTGTTACACGTGTGAGTAACCACACAAACCATAGAGGGCCATTGATGCCCTGTTAAATTGTCTCAGCATGCTCAGGTAGAGGCCCACAGTAGCCCACCCCTGCAAGCATCTGCAGTCTTTTGGTTGAGGATTTCCTCTTAGCCTGTGTGCATAGAACAAGTCAGAAATGCCAGGGATATAGTGACCCAAGGTGCAGATCAGACTAAAATTATATAACCCAACTTCTTGTCCCTCAGGTGGGACAAATCTGAAGTGTGTGTTAGAGAGTCTCCCATAGCTCCCCAACAGGACTGAGGCTGTCCATAGTTACAATCTGCTTAATAATGCCCACTTTTGATTTCCTTCCTTTTTTTCTATGCCTTACTCAATTCCTTTCTCTTTTTGTTCTTAGATTTCATAGTCTCCTCTAGAGGACCCAACCTAAGATATATAATTCTTGCTTTCAATTCTGAATTCTTTCTCATCATTTCTGATTGTGAAACTTACATTTTATCTGTAGTCCATTCTTCTTGTATCTTTAAAAAAAAAAAAAAAGAAGCAAGCAGCCTTTGTTAGTTCAAACACTAATATTCTGACCCTTTCTAACTACAAATTCTGGTGATATAAGCTCTCTTAGAAGCAAATAGGATCTTTCTAATTTAGCCCACTTGATCATTTACCATAAGTTTCATCATGGCGTAAAAAGGGTTATTGGTTTTATAGACCATTATACTTATTTACTTACTGTCTATTTTCTAACTGCTAAGCAAACGCCATACATTTTTGTTATGATAGCACCAGACTATCATATGTGAGCTCTATATCAGTTGGGGTAGCTAAGCTTTTATAATGAGAGAAATAACAGTAACTTCGTGATCCAAACAAAATGAGTGTTATTTTTTGTCCGTCTGTCATTGAGTGGTCTGTGCTGGTGTTTCAGGTAGACAGGAATTTGGCTGTACACTGTTATTTAGGTACCCAAACTTGGCACCTCTGCAGTCCTTGGTACAGAGCTTCTAAGGGCATTCTGCTTATTCCAACCCCAGATGGCAGAAACATGGAGGAACCATGCTGCTATCTTGAGGAGTCCAATCCCAAATGGCAGATGTCACTTCCATTCACACTTAGACAATTAAATTGGTCATATGGCTTCACCCAAGTACAAGAGAGGCTGGGAAATGTTTACATGTGTGCTCACAAAGAACCGGAGAATAAATTTTGTTGAACAGGTATCAGTCTCTGACAGAGTCACTGTCATCAAATTAGTAAGGGGAGAGACATAATAAATGAAATAGAGAATCATCAGTAGAAAGAATCAATTTGGAGATACCCCCTGCAAAAATATAGAGCAGGATGTTTTCTATTTTTACCATGTGATGGCTCAGTTATCATACAGGTATAAGACCAAGCCACCATATAGAGAATATACAATTGAGAAGATATTCTGAATACAAAGAAATACAGCCAGTATCATTATCTCTTAGTTTCTCCCTTGTAACTTTATAGAGGGAGAATAATATGTTGCTAAATCACACTAATATCCCATAATGCAAATTTGAATATAACAAATAACAAATGGTTATACATATTGCTATATGAATCAGTTCAATAAGCAGTTGATCATTTGGTAGAGTAAATCAGAGTGTCTCTTTCTAGGTTATTTTCTGGACTACCTTAATACTAGATAGAGGTACTACTTTGGTGATAGTCTTGGATTTTTGAATGTTAAAAGAAACATGCAAAAAGATTTAATTAATAAAACTATTCGAAGGATTATTTCAGTGCTCTTTATATTGATATTAGATTTCAGGACAGATTGATTTGAACAAAATTTTGAAAAATATTAGTATTAGAGAGTAATGGAGTCTTTAGTCCTTGGCTATTTTTCATTTATTTTTTTTTCTAATTATAGTTTCTTCATCAGCTCTTTTTGCTATATATGCCAAAATTGGTATTCTTATTTTTATATGGTTTCAAAATTATTACTAAAAATGTGAAAGAGAATAATTTTGTCCAGCGTTAACCTTTGTATGTGTGCATGTATATGTGTGCATATATATGTATATATACACACGTATATATGTACATATATACACACACATATATATTATAAATGTTTATATATTTTTAAGTTTACATGGTGCAAGCAATAATAATCTCAGTACAAATGCAAGAGGGAATTAAGGATAATAATTAGAAGTACTTTGCATAAATAAAAATCTGAAAAAGAACACATATATATGATAATAGTAAAAGGTTAACAAAAAAAAGGTGAGGTTTTTTTGTTTGATAAACTTTATATGGAAATAATATGGGGTGTCATTTTGTAATGTAACTTTCCCTGCTGATGAGAGGCTGTTATCTATTTGCCTGCAGCATTAAGAATGCTAATGCTGGGGAGTAGAAATTACATATTTGAATGTGACAAGGTTTATCTACAACCAAAGGTAGAATACAATTTTTTTAAAGATTTTATTTATTCATTTGAAAGAAATAGAGACAGAGAAAGCTCAAGCAGGGAGAGCAGCAGGCAGAGGGAGAAGCAAGCTCTCCACAGAGCAAGGAGCCTAATGCGGGGCTCCATCCCAGGACCCTGGGATCATGACCTGAGCCAAAGAGGCTTAACCCACTGAGCCACCCAGGTGCCCCAGTAGAATACATTCTTATACTAAGAGATATCACTGTTTCAAACAATGTTAGATTTTCATTTAATATCTCAAAATTGATCTGAGTTCTTTTTTGAATATTATTCAGATAAATAATAAATTTAAAAATGTATTAAAAACATCATATGTTTAAATAAAGCTTAAATAAAGTAAAAAAAAATAAATAAATAAATTTAAGAGAAATTAGGAAATTGAACAGTCACTGGAAAAGTACCATTCTGGATGAAATGTCTTTCCATTTTAATGCATCATAAAAATATTTTCTCTTAGGGTGTGTTATGCTTGAGTGTTCAAGGTAAACAATGTGCTATATATATGACTTAGGGTGAAAATTATAGTGGAAAAAGTTTGAGGTATAATTAAATTGTTGGAACTCTGCATTACAGTATGTGATTCTATATAAATTTGTGCATGTTCTTGTTCTTATATTTTATTATTTTAATTAACTGTAGCAGGAATTTCGTTCCTTCTTTTTTTTTTTTTTAATTTTTTTTTTTAAGAGAGAGAGCACATGTGTGCAAGTGAGGTAAGGAGAGGTAGGGTGAGAGAGAGGGAGAATCCCAAGCAGATTCCAAGCCCAGTGCAGCCGAAATCAAGAGTCACATGCTTAACTGACTGAGCCACCCAGGCACTCCAACTGTAGCAGGGTTTCTATGCAAAGGTATAGAATCACTAAATGAAAAACCGCAGTTCTTGCCTTTAAGTAATACCACATAGACTATTTATTTCATAGAATTACTTTGAAAATCGGAACTCTAATATCTTATTGTAGAATTTGACAATACTCTCTGAGCCAATCTGGCGATTATCTCTAGGGTAACTCTTTTATTTAAAGCAGTTTTACTCTGACTCTATTATGTTTAGATGGTAATATGTTTCAGAGCCAAGACTGAGTAAATCTGTTGGCCCCAAATACTATAAATATATTAAAATTTCAAGTAGAGTCTTGTGAATATTATACTGATGCTATATTACTCCAAGAGAACCCTGGCTCTCAGAATGTTTGTTTTTTTCAAGTGGAATATCTTATTTTTAGATCCTATTTTTGCCTCATTAAGGAAGAATTATATTAGTTGCTAAGAAATTTTGTTTTTCTCATTAAAGAAAAAGAAATTTAGTTAAGATCTTGTTATGAAGTTTCAATTGCCCTTTTTTGCCCTTATTATCTCTTTGATTTCTCTATTAGATTTATAAAACTAGGTCTTTCCTTCAAAATAGAAGAAGAAAATATTCTGACTTCCTAGCTTGTTGTTTTATATTATATTTAGCTCATTTAATGCAGGGACTATGTACTTTTTAAAGTTTCTGTGGTGACATGCAGCACATTATACATAGTAGAATCTTAATAAAAAATGTAGGAATATATATACCACATCTTCTTTATCCATACGATGGAATACTATGCAGCCATCAAAAGAAATGAAATCTTACCATTTGTGACAACATGGATGGAACTAGAGCGTATTATGCTTAGCAAAATAAGTCAACTGGAGAAAGACAACTACCACATGATCTCCCTGATATGAGGAAGTGGAGATGCAACGGGGGTGGGAGTTAAGGTGGTAGGAAAAGTAAAAATGAAAGAAGATGGGATCGGGAGGGAGAAAAACCAAAAGAGACTCTTAATGTCATAAAACAAACTGAGGGGGGTGGGGGGAAGAGGGGTTGGGTGAGGGTGGTGGGGTTACATCATATGTTTAAATAAAGCTTAAATAAAGTAAAAAAAAAATTATATACCAAAAAAAAAAAAAGTAGGAATACTTTATAAATAACATTTAACAGGACGTTTTTCCACTGGTAGAAAATACAGACTTAGCAACCTCTCTCACACTTGTTCCTCTATACACACTGCATATTTTCAAAGACAATATTAATGAGAAAGATCTTGGGGTGCCTGGGTGGCTCAGTTAGTGAAGTGCTGCCTTTGGCTCAAGTCATGATCTCAGGGTTCTGAGATCAAGCTCCATATTTGGTGTGCTGCTCAGTGGGGAGTCTACTATTCCTTCTCCCTCTGCAACTCACCCTCCCTTGTGCACGCACTCACTCTCTCTCTCATATGAATACATAAAGAAGTATTTTAAAATTAAAAAAAAACAAGGAAGATCTATTTATAGCTTAGTAAAAACTATGATGACATTAGATTTTAATTTTATTAAAAATAAAGACCATGCTTTGATCTTTCATCATAATCAAATTCACAAGAGAATTTAGCATGATACTCTAATCAAAATTGGTATTTAATAAATATTTTTTCCTAAAAAATAAAGACAAACCACAAAATATACTCTTGGTTATGGAGAACAAACTGATGGTTCCCGGGGGAGCGGAGAGGTTAGGGAGGATGGGCGAAATAGGTGAAGGGGATTAATAGTACACTTATGATGAGCACAAAGTGATGTATAAAATTGTTGAATCATTATTTTGTGCACCTGATACTTATATAGCACTATATGTTAACTATACTAGAATTAAAATTTAAAAACTCAATGTTAAAAATAAATAAATAAATAGATAAATAAACACTTTCCCCCTGAATTAACAGAAACAGAAAGAGTATTAGAAAGAAGTTGCCCAGTTTAAATTATAGAATGTTCCCTTTTGCTTAGGATCTTTAATATTTAGGTTTTAAAACTGTTATAACAAATCAACTCCAAAATGCTGATGGTTTTACTAATATATGTTTTTTTACTGCACACATAATAGTCCAATGTAGGTGTTCCTAAAGGTGGGCAGTTATCCTGGAACCGAACCTGGTTTCCTTCCTTCTGGTATATTTGCTGTTTCATGGGGCCTTATCAATCTCTGCATCTCCCTAGCAGAGGAGTGAGCATGGGGAGGGCAAAAGCTTTTTTAAATGCCTAGGTTTGGTAGGGACACTCCTAATTTCTAGTTGTATTGATCGGAATGAATCGCTTGGCATGGGGGCCAGAAAAGTGGAAGGGGGAATTTTAAACAGAAGGAATTGAAATAAAAACAAGAAGGCACCAAAGTGCCTACTGTATTCCAAGAAAGAAGAGTTGTCTGCTCTGTCTCCAGAATTGGTGACAGAAAGTGTAGTAGGATAGGCTCTGGAGCTTAATGATGAGGGGAACCTAAAGTGAGAAGGGTCTTGAAAAGGAAGTAGAGGGATTGTTTTGGATCTGCATTTTATGTTCATTCATTCATTCATTCATTTTAGGTTGGACCTGCCTTTTCTTTTTTGTTTGTTTGTTTGTTTTTAAAGATTTTATTTATTTATTTGTCAGAGATAGCGGGAGTGAGCACAGGCAGAGAGATTGGCAGGCAGAGGCAGAGGGAGAAGCAGGCTCCCTGCTGAGCAAGGAGCCCGATGCGGGACTTGATCCCAGGATGCTGGCATCATGACCTGAGCCGAAGGCAGCCGCTTAACCAACTGAGCCACCCAGGCGTCCCTAGACCTGCCTTTTAAAAGATAGTATTTATTTGTTGCCCTGAAGAGTACTGGATTTATGAATGTGGACATAGCTTAGGGAACTCAGTAGGTTCAGAAGGAAAACCAGTGCACAGCGTACAGAACCTCTCATAAAATTTTTAAGTGGTGTAAGTAGGCAGAGGGTGCTTTAGGTTCTCCTTGTGTCTGAGAGCTAGCCTCAGTGCCACATGAAAACACCAGCTGAGAGGATAGAGATGTGGAAAGGGCATGACTATGCCGAGCTAACCCTGGCTATTTCACTATTATTGGGACCCTTTCTAGATTCAGAAAATACACACGCATGTATAATCAGCTTTTTTGCCTGACCCATACGGCCTTTCTCTCCCTATTTTACCTATTACAAATAATTGGTCTGTTCCTATTGCTTAGATAATAACATGTAAGTAACCTGTACCCATCACCCATTAAGAACTCTTAACCTGTTAAATAACAACATGCCTATTTTAAA
>ML105511.1:1915-36387 GCA_003697995.1 Taxidea taxus jeffersonii | reverse complement strand
GCGCGCACTCGCAGACCGCGCGCGCCCGCAGACCGCGCGCGCCTGCAGACCGCGCGCGCCCGCAGACCGCGCTCAGAGAAAATCGTGCCTAAGCAGTCCCGTCTCACTGGCTTCTGGGAGTGCTCCGAGCTCACCCAGCCTGTGACCAAGCGTCTCTGTCTCTGGCAGAGTCCCACCTGGAGTCTCCGGAGCCCGTAGATCCCTGAGCTCTCCCGGGTCGGAGTCTCCCCGGATCTTGTGGGGACCCCTCGCACAGAGCACCGGCCAGTGCCACAGAGCACCGATCCATGTCACAGACCACTAGGAAATCTCGGCTCTGTCTCCGCAGCCGGCTTCCCCGCTCTAATACCTGTGAGCTCTGCGACTCTCAGACACCCCTGATCCTTCTGTGACCCCGTGGGACCTGAGTCCACGCTGTCCCCACGAGGTCTTTACCCCAGTTTAGCCTCTGGAGCGATGTCCCTCCGTGGAGCCGACTTTTAAAAGTTCTGATTTTGTGCTCCGCCGCTTGCCGGGAGCCGGCCCCTCCCCCTGGGGTCTATCTTCCCGTCGCGTTGGATTCACTTCTCCGCTGGTCCTACCTTTCAGAAACTGGTCGATTTTCTGTTCCTAGAATTGTTGTTTTTCTTCTCTTCGATCTCCTGTTGGACTTGTAGGTGTTCGGAATGGTTTGATAGGCTATCTAGCTGATCTCCTGCTGGCTGATGTCGTCTCAGCCTCCTACTTCTCCGCCATCTTGACTCCTCCCCTGATAGGTTTTACTTTTAAAAAAATTAACTTATATTCCTCAAAAGATAACATATAAAAAATAAAAATGCGAGCCACAGATGGTATCTTTGTTTGTTCAAGTTACTATACTAAAACACCACAAACTGGATACCTTATAAACAATAGAAATTTATTGTCCACAGTTCTGGAGGCTGGGAAGTCCAAGATCAGTGTGCCATCATGGTGATGTTTTGGTGATGGCTTGCCTCCTGGTTCATAACTGGTACCTTCTCACTGTATCCTCACATGGTAGCAGAGACTAGGGATATTTTCTGGAGCCTCTCTTATAAGATACTGGTCTCAGTCATGAGGGCTCCATCCTCATGACTAGAACACTTCCCAAAAGTCCCACTAACACCATCATCCTTGAGGGGTAATATCTCTTTCTTTTTTAAATTTAAATTAAATTAGCCACCATATAGTATATCACTAGTTTCAGATCTAGAGTTCAGTAATTCATCAGTTGCATATAACACCTGGTGCAGATCATACCATGTGCCCTCCTCAATGCCCATCACCCAATTACCTCATCCTCCCACCCACACATCCCTCCCCCAAGAGCCCTCCATTTGTTTCCTGTAGTAGAGGATGTGGATAAAGGGAAACCCTCTTACACTGTTGGTGGGAATGCAAGCTGGTACAGATATTCTGGAAAAAAAGTATAGAGCTATCCTATGATGTAGTAATTGCACCACTTGGTGTTTACCCCAAAGACACAAATGTAATAATACAAAGAGGCACATGTCCCCCAATGTTTTTAGCAGCAACATCCACAATAACCTAACTATGGAAAGGGATGAGTTGTCCATTGACAAATGAATGGATAAAGATGTGGTATGTCTGTGTACACACACACACACACAAATACATAATGGAGTATTATTACTCAGCCATCAGAAAGAATATATACTTAACATTTACATCCACATGGATGGAACTGGAGGGTATTATGCTGAGCAAAAAAAGTCAATCAGAGAATGACAATTATCCCATGGTTTCCCTCCTATGTGGTATATAAGGAACAGCACAGAGGATCTTCAGTGAAGGGAGGGAAAACTGAATTAGAAGCAATCAGAGAGGGAGACATACCATGAGAAACTCTTAACTGTAGTGAGGCAGGATTTCAACACTTAAATTTGAAGAAATGCAAACATTCAGACCACAGCTGATGGAAAATTTGTTTTGTAAACTATATATCTGAGAAAGAAAAGACCTGTCTCCAAAATATTTTTTAAAAACTCTTACAACACAATAAAAAGATAAACATCTCAATAAAATGGGCAAAGAATGAAAAAAGACATTTCATAAAGGAAGATAAAGGAATACCCAAAAAGCACATGAAAAATGTTCAAGATCATTATTCATCAAAGAAATGTAGTTTAAAACCACAGTGAGGGGCACCTGGGTGCCTCAGTCGGTTAAATGACCCAACTCTTGATTTCAGCTGAGGTCATGACCTAATCTCAGGGTCCTGGGATCAAGCTCTGCATCAGTCTCCCTTCTGAGCAGGGAGTCTGCTTGATATTTTTTCTCTGGCCTTCCCTTGCACTCGTCTCTCTTTCTCTCTTTCAAATAAACAAATAAATCTTTAAACACACACACACACACACACACACACACACACACACACACCACGGTGAGATACCACTATGGTCTACTAAAATGGATGCAATTAAAATGACATTTTCACTAGGTTAATCATCCTTCTACTCATTCTCATTCAAATACCACTTCAAAGGAATCATCTTTGAACTTGAATCTAAATTATTCTCCCTAACATCTCTTTATGATTTCCTTCTTAGCACCTAAAATAATTCTGCATTACATATTTATTGAGGCTAATATTTAATGGTAGGCTTTTCCTCTAAAATATAAGTGCCATGATTGTTAAGCCATCATTTCAGCCCACATTCCATCCTTGGAAACTGCTATAGTGGTGGGACTTAGGGGTATGGCAGGAGGGTAGGGGGACCTTGGGCTCACCTTGTCCCACAAATACATCTGGATAGCTATAGAATAATCCTAAATACCCCAGAAATTGACTTGAAGACTGGCAGAACATAACCCACAACTAAGGGAAGAGAAGAGGCTATATGGAAGAAGGTAGGAAGTGAGGTGATGTGGCTTGGGAGAGAAACAGATCATGGCTTCTCTGGTGGGGAGGGAGTGATAGTCACAAAGTAGGGCAAGAGACAGATTTACACATAGGGAAGCACACAGGGGAAAGGAATCCCCATTGTAATTGACTTGGAAAATGAAAAGTTGCCAAAATTTTGTGAGTTATTGCAACCAATGAGGCTTAACCCTAGAATTCTAAGTGTCAGCAGGCTTGGATCAGGGAAAACCTGGAGACATTGAAGATACTTTTGGAGAAAAGGCAGGGCAAATAGCATACAAACATACAGAATGGAAACAATGATCCTAAAGAGCACCTGGGGCACACAGTGCCCATCTTGACAAATTTTCCCATCTTGACACATGTCCCAGAGAGGCTGTATTCATGGAGAGACCCCTGACAATGAAAGAAATGTCAGGTGCCTTTTATCTCCCCCACCCATCAGCATAAGCACAGGGCCACCTGAGGGACGAGTGCAACACCACATACTCTACTTAATGTGCTGACACCAAGCCCTACCCCCCAGCACTTTGGTGGAACCAGCTTTCTGAGTCATGCTTGCCTCAGTCCCAGTGTAGCAGGCTCCCTACCCCAGAAGACTGGCCCAAACCCCACCCTACACCATGATTTCAGACTCAGGAGTTTTGCAGGGCCTTGGTTCCAGCAGGTGTGGAGATAGGTCTCATTTCACAAGCAGATCAAAGCCCACCTAGTTAAAACTCACCACATTCAGGCCAGGTACAAAACACTGCCCACAAAAGGAAAACAGATCATCTGCAGATGACTGGCATGAGGGTAAAGCAACGAAGACACAACAGAATAGTGCACATAGCATACATTGAACACACTCCCTAAGCATCAAGCCCTAGGGAAAAGGGCCACTATACTATAGAGCAATATAAGACATTTTTGTAAAACCATTAACCTCAAGAAGAGGAGAATTAGTAGACGTTCCTAACACAGAGAAGCAGGTACAGAAGTTAGACCCAAATAAAAGAAAAGGACAAGGCACAGCCGAGAATCTAAGTGAAACAGATATAATGGAGAATTTAAAGTAATTATCATAAAGATACTCATCAGACTAGAGAAAAGAGTGGAAGATATGAGTGAGACCCTTAAAATAAAGATAAGGAATAACAAATAACAAACTGAGGGTTTTGGAGGGGGGGTTGGGTGAGCCTGGTGGTGGATATTAAGTAGGGCTCTTATTGCATGAATCACTGGGTGTGGTGCATAAACAATGAATCTTGGAACACAGAAAAATAAAATAAAGTTTAAATTTTTAAAAAAATGCAGGACAAGATGGCGGAGAAGTAGGAGGAGGCATTGTTTTAACCTGTTCCCTAAAGTGAGCTGATTACCTACCAAAGAACTCTGATCACCCATGAAATCAGCCTGAGATTAGAATTATACACTTCTGGATCTCTACAGGGCAGAAGATGCCCGTGGACAGTAGAGTGGAGTGGGAACATCAGACTGATATGGGAAGATAAACAAAAGGGGGAGGGAGGCACCAGAAGTGACCCATTGGAAAGTAATACGAGAGTGCCCTGTGATTGGGGACCAGCATTAACCTGGAGTCTGGTTGAAAGCACTCAAAAAGAGCAAAATCTTAAGGGGAAATTGGTGGAATTCGGCGGTTAGGGACAGGGACTTAAGCCCATGGACCCAGGATGGCCACCGTCAGCAGGAAACCAGAGACCACAGTGAAGAAGACAGGTCTTGGTCCCTGAGCCACCGGCGCACCTGAGAGAATATGGGTGGCGGTGCCCATGAGGGTGAGGGAGCCTGCTGTGGACACCAACCAGCAGAACCGCAGCCTTTTGCACTCTGCATGCACGCTCCATGACTAGGGTCACAGTCGCAGTCCACACCCTCCCCTGAGAGAAGTCCATGCAAGCACCAGCCAGCTGGCACTCTCTGGGACCCAGAGAATCTGAGCACTCTCATCCCGGGCCAGTGTGAAAATCTCAGTGCACTATCTCTGCTTGGGACCTCTCTGGCAGTCTGGATCTGCCCAGACAGCCGCAGCTAGTATTTCCTGTGGTTTTGGGTATAAGTGAGAGTTCCTGTGACCCCAGAGACGGTGATTGGGGATGTGCTCTGCCAGCGGCAAAGGGGGAATTTAGGTGCTCTGGAGCACCAAGAGGGGAACAGACTGAGGCTTCTCTCTGAGACGGAAGTTGGGGTGCAGTTTGCTTTCCTCTAAACCGCCAAAGAATGACCAAGAGCTGCCAAGGGGAGAAAAAAACAAACAAACAAACAAAACCTCCTGACAACAAAAGCCTGAAAAACCAATTTCCTCAGAGCCCAGCCCCTTGATGGGGGCAGGAGAATTCAACTCTAGCAAGACTCCCTGAAAATCTCGTGGCAAGCCCCTACCCCAGAAAGCCAGCCAAACAAACAAACAAACAAACAAGAGGACAACCACCACTACTTCACAGATACAACTACTTCATAGATACAACCACATCTACTTCATAAATAAAACTTTTATTTTTTAAATTGTTCCCACTATTCTGATTCTTTTCATTGTTTTTATACAATTTTTAACCTATTTACTATAACAATGAGATGTTCAATACATCAAATTCCATAATAACATTTTAAATCATTTTTATTTTTTAAAGATTTTATTTATTTATTTGACAGACAGAGATCACAAGCAGGCAGAGAGGCAGGCAGAAAGAGAGGAGGAAGCAGGCTCCCTGCTGAGCAGAGAGCCCGATGTGGGGCTCAATCCCAGGACCCTGATATCATGACCCGGGCCAAAGGTGGAGGCGTAACCCACTGAGCCAGGCAGGCGCCCCCAAAATAACCTTTTAGCCCGAACTTTTTCTGACACATATAGCTGTCTTTTTCTTTTTCTTTTCTATTTTTTAATTTTAAAATTTTAAAATTCTTTTTCTAATATTCATATAGAGATAAGCTTCAAGGTAATGCTCTTTCCCCAATAAATGCTACTCCTAATTATAAACCAGTTTTAATCCCTATTTATCTCAGAAAAATTGTGTTCTTTAACAAAGATATCAAGATACATCCAGGAAAAACCAAAATAACATTCTTCGCCCACAATGAGAATTTATAACCAACCTCCCATCATTATCCTCTGTCAGTGTTTCTGTGTATTTGTTTTTGTTCTGGTAATATATAAATCTTATACTTGGGGTACATTTTGATGGGGTTCTTTTATTAATTAATTAATTTATTTATTTATTTATTTATTTAATTTTCTCTTCTTGTCTACATTTGTCCGTCTTTTTCTTTGTCTGTTTTTGTTTGTATACTTCATAAATCTTACCTTTGGGTCCCATTCAGGCTGGGCCTTTTCTTTTAATTTTTCATTCTTTCTTTTTTTCCTGTCTCTGTCTCTTTCTTTTTTCTTTTTTTTTCTTTTAGGTGGGGACTCTCAATTGCTCAGAAGCATTCCAGGGTACACCTTGCCTGCACCATGGTTGATATATTCAGGTACACATCCAATCAGCCATCTCTCACCAAAATGACTAGGAGGAGGAATGCCCAACAAACGAAAAATTCAGACTGGACCCTCTCCATCAGAGCTATTGGATATGGACATAGAGAGTATGTCAGAGAGGGAATTCAGGCTAACAATTATCCAGGCAAGAGCTAGGTTGGAGAAAACCTTTGATGACAAAATGGAATTGATTAGGGTAGAAGTGATAGCCACCAGGGATGATGTTAACAATACTCTCAATGAGTTCCAATCTAATCTAAACTCTCTAAGCTAGGGTAAGTGAGGCAGAAGACAGAATTAGTGATCTGGAGGACAAACAGATAGAGAAAAAGGATCAGAAGGAAGCCTGGAACAAACAGCTGAGAAGCCATGAAAACAGAATTAGGGAAATAAATGATGCCATGAAAGGTTCCAACATCAGAATTATTGGAATCCCTGAGGGGAAGGAGAAAGAAAGAAGACTAGAAGATATAGTGGAATAAATTCTCCATGAAAATTTTCCCAATCTCACGAATGGAACCAGTGTTCCTGTCCTAGAGGCAGAAAAGTCTCCCCCAAAGATCATAGAATCTAGAAAGACCTCAAGACACCTGATTGTGAACATGATGAATCATAATTTTAGTCAGGAGCTCTTGAAAGCAGCGAGGGGGAAGAGATTCTTTATGTACTGAGGAAAGCCCATCAGAATAACGTCAGACCTGTCCACAGAAACCTGGCAAGCCAGAAAGGGCTGGCAAGATGTATTCAGTGCATTAAAGGAGAAGAACATGCAGCCAAGAATACTTTATCCAGCAAGACTGGCATTCAAATGGATGGAGAAATAATGAGCTCCCATGACTGACAAGGTTTAAAAGAGTATATGACCACCAAGCTGACACTGCAAGAAATATTAAGGGGGGTTCTATAAAAGAGGGGAAAAAACTAAGAATTTCATTGAACAGAAAGATGTGTAGACAATCTACTGAGACAAAGACTTCACAGGTAACACGATGTCGATAAAGACATATCTCTCAGTAATCACTCTCAACGTGAATGGCCTAAATGTGCCCATAAAATGGCACAGGGTTGCAGATTTGATAAAAAGACAGGCCCCTTCCATATGTTGTCTACAAGAGACCTATTTTGAACCTAAGATTATATCCAGACTGAAAGTGAAGGGATGGAGAAGCATTTTTCATGCATGCCAATGGGCCTCAAAAGAAGAGTGGGGTGGCAATTCCCATATCAGATAAATTAGATTTTAAACTAAAGATTGTAGTCAGAGATACAGAAGGACATTACATCGTTCTTAAAGGGAATATCCACCAAGAAGTTCTAAAAATTATAAATATTTATGCCCCCAATATGGGAGCAGCCAATTACTTAAGAAAACTGTTATTCAAGATAAAGAGTCATATTGATATGAATACATTAATAGTAGGAGATCTCAACATACCACCCTCAGTAATAGACAAAACATCCAAACATAAAATCAAAAAAGGAACAAGAGTATTGAATGACACATTGGACCAGATGGACCTCATAGCTATGTACAGAACATGACACCCTAAATCAACAGAATACTAATTCTTCCTGAGTGCACATGGAACATTCTCCAGAGTAGATCACATACTGGGTCACACAAATCTGGGCTCAACCAATAACAAAAGATTGAAATTATTCCCCGTATATTCTCAGATCACTATGCTTTGAAACTGGAGCTCAACCACAAGGAAAAGTTTGGAAGGAAATCAAATGCCTGGAAGCTAAAGACCACCTTGCTTAAGTCAAGAAAGAACTTTAAAAATTCATGGAAACCAATGAAAATTAAGACACTTCAGTCCAAAACCTATGGGACACAGCAAAGGCGGTCCTAAGGGGGAAATACATAGCCAGCCAAGCCTCCCTCAAAAAAATTGAAGAATCCAGAATACACCAGCAGCCCCCACACCTTAAAAAACTGGAAAATCAATAAAAACTAAGCCAACTACACACACAAGAAGGGAAATAATCAAGATTAAAGCAGAGATCAATTAGATAGAAACTATAGATACAGTAGAACACATCAATGAAACTAGAAGCTGGTTTTTTGAAAGAATCAATAAGATTGACAAACCATTGGCCAAACTAATCCAAAAGAAAAGAGAGAAGGCCCAAATTAATAAAATTATGAATGAAAAGAGAGAGATCACAACTAATACCAAGGATAGAAACAACCATCAGAAACTATTATTAAAAGTTATATATCAATAAATAAAGCAACTTAGATTAAATGGATGCATTACTGGAAAACTATAAACTTCCAAAATTGAGCCAGGAAGAAACTGACAACCTGAATAGATTGATATCTAGTAACAAGATTGAAGCAGTGAACAAAAACCTCCCAAAAAACAAGAGTCCAAGACTTGATGCATTCATTGGGGAATTCTACCAAACTATCAAAGAAGAAATAAAACCTATTTTCCTGAAGCTGTTTCAAAAAAATTGAAGCAGAAGGAAATTTTCCAGACTCTTTTTATGAAGCCAGCATTACCCTCATCCCCAAAACAGGCAAAGACCCCAATAAAAAGGAGAATTTCAGCCAATACCCCTGATGAATATGGATGCTAAGATTATCAACGAGATGATAGCTAATAGGATCCAACATTATATCAAAAAGATTAGCTACCCTATGGCCCTGTAATTGCCCTACTGAGTATTTACCCTAATGATACATGTGTAGAGAAAAGAAGGGCCATCTTTACCCCAGTGTTCATAGCAGCAATGGCCACAGTTGCCAAACTGTGGAAAGAACCAAAATGCCCTTCAACAGATGAATGGATAAAGAAGATATGGTCCATATATACTATGGAATATTATGCCTCCATCAGGAAAGATGAATACCCAACATTTGTATCGACATGGGCAGGACAAGAAGAAGTTATGCTGAGTGAAATAAGTCAAACAGAGAGAGTCAATTATCATGTACTTTTGGGATGTGAGGGCGATCTGGCTGCGACATCTGTCACCCCATTGATCACCAGAGTTGATTCTGCTGATCTGGCTGGCTAGGCAGGTGTCCCCTTCCTCCCTCACCACTCCATGTGCATCCCTCCTGAAGCTGCGCGCTTGGTCGAAGAGGACGACCTTCCCCGATAGAGGAGAGGACCGTTCTTGGGTCAAGGGTATATGAGTAGCTGCGCTCCCCTGCTAGAACCTCCAAACAAGCTATCACATACTTTTGCTTATTTGTGGAGCATAAGGAATAACACGGAGGACATGAGGAGATGGAGAGGAGAAGGGAGTTGGGGGAATTTGGAGGGGGAGACGAACCATGAGAGACTGTGGACTCTGAGAAACAAACTGAGGGTTTTGGAGGAGAGGGAGTTGGAAGGTTGGGTGAACCTGGTGGTGGGTATTACAGAGGGCACGTATTGCATGGAGCACTGGGTGTGGTGCATAAACAATGAATTCTGGGACACTGAGAAGAAATTTTTTAAAAATGCATAAAAAATAAAGAGTCATATTGATAAGAATATATTAATTGTAGGGAGTCTTAACACACCACTTTCAGCAATAGACAGATCATCTTACTGGAAAGTCAACAATGAAACAAGAGCTTTTAATGGCATATTGTACCAGATGTACTTCATAGATATATACAGAATATTCCACCCTAAAACAACAGAATAATCATTCTTCTCGAGTGTACATGGAACTTTCTCCCCAGTAGAACCACATAATGGGTCACAAATCAGGGTTCAACCAATACCAAAAGATTGAGATTATTCTGTTCATGTTCTCAGACCACAGTGTTTTGAAACTGGAACTCAATCACAAGAAAAAAGTTTGGAAGAAATTTAAACACTTGGAAGCTAAAGACCATCCTGCTCAAGAATGTTTGGATCAACCAGGAAATCAAAGAAGAACTTAAACAATTTATGGAAACCAATGAAAAGGAGGACACATTGGTCCAAAGCCTATGAGACATGGTAAAGGTGGTTCTAAGGTGGAAAGCCTCACAAAAAAAAAAAAAAAAAAAAAAATCCGGGACACCTGGGTGGCTCAGTTGGTTGAGCAGCTGCCTTTGGCTCAGGTCATGATCCCAGCATCCTGGGATCAAGTCCCACATTGGGCTCCTTGGTTGGCGGGGGGCCTGCTTCTTCCTCTGCCTCTCTGTCTGCCTGTGCTCGCTCGCTCTCTCTCTCTAACAAATAAATAAATAAAATCTTTAAAAAAATTCTGAATATACAAATTCTCTTTACACCTCAGAGAACTGGAGAATCGACAACAAATTAAGCTAACCTCATGCATTAGAAAGGAAATAATTAAGATTAGAACAGTGATCAATGAGATAGAAACTAGAGATAGAGTAGAACACGTCAATGAAACCAGAAGCTGGTTCGTTAAAAGAATTAATTAGATTGATAAGCCACTGGCCAAACTGATCCAAAAGAAAAGCAAGAGGACCAAAATTAAGAAAATTATGAAAGAAAAGGGAGAGATCACGACTAACACCAAGGAAATAGAAACAATTATCAGAAATTATTATCAACAGCTATATGCCAATAAGTTAAGCAACCTAGAAGAAATGGATGTGTTCCTGGAAACCTATAAACTTCCAAGACTGAATCGGGAAGAAATTGACAACTTGAATAGACCAATGTCTAGTAATGAGATTGAAGCAATGATGACAAAAACTTCCCCAAAAAACAAAAGTCTAGGAAATGACAGATTCCATAGATTCCTACTAAACATTCAAAGAATTAATGCCTACTCTTCTGAAGCTGTTTCAAAAAATAGAAACAGAAGGAAAACTTCCAGATTATTTCTCTGAAGCCAGAATTACTCTTTTCCCCAAATCATGTAAAGACCCCAGGTGGGATTTATCTCTTGGACTTAAGGGTGTTTCAAAATTAGCAAATCAATCAGTGTGATAGAACAAATTACAAGGAGAAGAGAGAAGAACCACACGGTCCTCTCAATTGATGCAGAAAAAATATTTGACAAAATACGGCATCCTTTCATGATTAAAACTCTTCAGAGTATAGGGATACAGGGGACATTCCTCAACCTCATAAAATGCATCTATGAAAAACCCACAGCAAATATCACTCTCAATGGGGGAAAGTTGAAAGTATTTCTACTGAGATGAGGAAAATGACAAGGATGTCCAGTCTCACCACTCTTGTTCAACATAGTACTAGAAGTCCTAGTGACAGCAATCAGACAACAAAAAGAAATAGAACATATTTAAACCAGCAAAGAAGAAGTCAAAATCTCTCTATTCACAGTTGACATGATACTTTATATGGAAAACCCAAAACACTCCACTCCCAAACTACTAGAACTCATACAGCAATTCAGAAATGTGGCAGGACACAAAATCAGTGCACACAAATCAGTTGCTTTCTTATGCACTAACAATGAAAGTGTAGAAAGGGAAATTAGAGAATCAATTTCATTTACAATAGCACCAAAAAATATAAGATACCTTGGAATAAACCTATCCAAAAAGATAAAGGATCTATACTCTAGGAACTACAGAACACTCATGAAGGAAAATTGAAGAAGACACAAAAAGATGGAAAAACATTCCATGTTCATGTATCAGAAATTCTTAAAATGTCTATACTGCCCAGAGTAATCTATACTTTCAATGCCATCCCAATAAAAATTCCATCGACATTTTTCAAAGTGCTAGAACAAAGAATCCTAAAATTTGTATGGAACCGGAAGAAATCCCGAATTGCTAAGGAAATGTTGAAAAAGAAAAACAAAACTGGGGGCATCATGTTGCCTGATTTCAAGTTTTACTACAAAGCTGTGATCACCAAGATAGCATGACACTCGCAGAAACACAGATACATACACCAATGGAATAGAGGGGAGAGCCCAGATATGGACCCTCAACTTATGGTCAAATAACTTTCAACAAAGCAGGAACAAATATCCAGTGGAAAAATAAGAGTCTCTTCAATAAATGGTGCTGGGAAAATTGGACAGCTATGTATTGAGGAAAGAAATTCAACCATTCTCTTATACCACATACAAAGAAAAACTCAAAATGGATGAAAGATCTCAACATGAGACAGGAATCCATCAAAGTCCTAGAGGACATCACAGGCATTTAACCTCTTCAACATCAGCCACGGCATCTTTTTTCAAGACACCTCTCCAAAGGCAAAGAAACAAAAGTGAAAATGAACTTTTGGGACTTCATCAAGATAAAAGGCTTCTTCCCCAGCAAAGGAAACAACAAAACATAGAGGCAGCCCACGGAAAGGGAGAAGATATTTGCAAATGATATTAAAAGGGTTGATATCCAAGATCTATAAGGAACTTCTCAAACTCAACACCCAAAAGCAGATATTCATGTCAGAAAACGGGCAGAAGACATGAACAGACACTTCTCCAAAGAAGACATACAAATGGATAACAGATACATGAAAAAATGTTCATCATCATTAGGTATCAGGGAAATTAAAATCAAAACCACTTTGGTAGGTATTAAGGAGCAAACGTATTGCATGGAGCACTGGGTGTGATGCGTAGACAATGAATCCTGGAACACTGAAGAAATAAAATAAAGTTCAAATTTTAAAAAATCTAACTTTAACAGTGATTAGATTGGCAAATATTAACAAGACAAAAAACAACCCTGTCTTGGAGAGGATGTGGAGAAAGGGGAACCCTCTTACACTGTTGGTGGGAATGCAAGTTGGTGCAGCCACTTTGGAAAACAGTATTAAAAAAGATAAGAATAGAATTTTTAGCCCAGCAATTACACTACTGGGTATTTACCACAAACATACAGATGTAGTGAAAAGAATGGCCATCTGTAACCCAATGTTCATAGCAGCAATGGCCACAATAGCCAAACTATAGAAAGAGCCAAAATGCCCTTAAACAGTCGCATGGATAAAGAAGATGTGGTCCATATGTGCAATGGAATATTATTCAGCCAACAAAAAGGATGAATACCCAGCTTTTGTATCAACATGGATGGGACTGGAGGAAATGATGCTGACTGAAATAAGTCAAGCAGAGAGTCAATTATCATATGGTTTCACTTACTTGTGGAGCATAAGGAATAACATGGAGGACATTAGGAGAAGGAAAGGAAAAGTGAGTTGGGGGAAATGGGAGGGGGAGATGAACCAGGGAATCAGTGGATTCTGAGAAACAGGCTGAAGGATTTAAAGGTAAGAGGTGTAGCAGGATGGGTGAGTCTGGTGGTGGGTATTTCAGAGGGCACATATTGCATGGAGCACTGGGTGTCATACATAAACAATAAATCTTGGAATACTGCATCAAAAACTAAGGGTGTATTTTATGGCGGCTAACCACGCCATAAAAAAAGACATTTAATATATAGCTACCCTATGACCCAGTTCTACACTACTGACTATTTATCTCGAGGATACAGACATAGTGAAAAGAAGGTGCACCTGCACCCCTGTGTTCATAGCAGCAATGTCCACAATAGCCAAATTGTGGAAGGAGCTGATATGTCCTTCAACAGATGAGTGGATAAAGAAGATGAGGCTCATATATGCAATGGAATATTACTCAGCCATTAGAAAAGATGAATCCCTACCATTTACATCGACATGGATGGAACTGGAGGATATTATGCTAAGTGAAATTAGTCAATCAGAGAAAGACAATTATCATATGGTTTCACTCATATGTGGAACATAAAGAATGGTTCAGAGGACCATAGGGGAAGGGAGAGAAAACTGAATGAGGAGAAATCATTGAGGAATATGAACCATATGAGAGTCTTGACTCCAGGAAAAAAAACTGAGAGTTGCAGAAAGGGAGAGGGGTGGCACGATGCAGTAACTGGTTGATGGGAATTGAAGAAGGCACGAGATATGATGAGCACTTGGTTTTATATTAAACTAGTGAATCATTGAACATTATATCAAAAGCTAATGTTGTACTATACTTTGTTTAATTGAACTTAAATAAAAAAATGAAAAGAGAAAAGAAGGACTAGAAGATAACAACAACAATAACAGCAACAACAACAAAGTGTAATTAGGGTGTAGGGTAATGGGGTCAGCTGCAGGGGTTGTTCTTATTACCTCTAGATCCTAAGGAGAAGAGGAGGGAAGTGTTATGGGAAATTTGGAAAGAGTTCTCTAGAGTAGCTCTCCTAGAGATGAGTGCTGCCTCTACTGAGGAATGCTCGGCTTGAGTGAAGGAGCCATGTGACTTGCACTCTGATCTCAATCTCCTTCGTTGCTGTGTTGCTGGTAAGCAGAGGGTGTGGGAACCTGCAATTCTTCATCAGAAAAACACAAGTAGAGAGGATGGCAAGTGAGGAGGAGCCGGTAGAAAACATCTAGCCCAAATGTAAACCCGCAGAAAAGACAGTGGAACACCTGGCTCTGAGTGTGAAGCACATTATACAAAGAGAAGATTGAAACAGTGAAGGAAAATTTTATAAAGTGTAGGAGTTGGTTGATGAGCAGTTAACATGCAGCCTTTGTTGGTATTTTGTTGGTTTGTCTGATTGAGTAAAAAAAAAATCTATCTATCTATCTATCTATCTAGATTGTACAAATGTTGTTTTCAAAGTACATTGCTTTTTTGTAAAATTTTACAAGTTAGAAACATGTTAATAACAGTTTTACCACTGTAAAAAATATATGGATTTACTTTTTTTTAACCTGTATGTATATATGCTGAGATTTGCAATCTAAAATATGGAGAATAAATAATGAGAATGGTAATGTTTAACATTTACCAAAGACTTCTTCTTATGTGCTGAATGCTTTTTTTAAGGAACATAAAACAACACAAATATTTATCTATTTGTTTATTTATTTTTATTTTAACATCTGAACTTTATTTTTCAGTGTTCAAAGATTCATTGTTTATGCACCACACCAAGTGCTCCATGCAATATGTGCCCTCCTTAATAGATACAACCAAGCTCAGCCATCCCTCCACTCCCCTCCCCTCCAAAACCCTCAGTTTGTATTTCAGAGTCCACATCTCTCATGTTTCATCTCCCCCTCTGGTTTTCCCCAATTCACTTTTCCTTTCCTTCTCCTAATGTCCTCTGTGTTATTCCTTCTCTTCCACAAGTAAGTGAAACCATAGGATAATTGACTCTCTCTGCTTCATTTATTTTACTCAGCATAACCTCTTCCAGTCCTGTCCATGTTGATACAAAATATGGGTATTCATCCTTTCTGATGGAGACATAATACTTCATAGTGTATACGGACCACATCTTCCTTATTTATTCATCCGTTGAAGGGTTTCTTGGTTCTTTCCACAGTCTAGCGACTGTGGCCATTGCTGCTATGAACATTGGGGTACAGATGGCCCTTCTTTTCACTACATCTGTATCTTTGGGGTAAATACCCTGTGGTGCAATTGGAGAGTCATAGGGACCTCTATTGTTTATTAATTAAGGAATCTCCACACTGTTTTCCAAGGTGGCTGCACCAACTTACATTTCCACCAACACTGTAAAAGTGTTCCCCTTTCTCCACATCCTCTCCAAAACTTATCTCCTGTCCTGTTAATTTTGGCCACTCTAACTGTTATAAGGTGGTATCTCAATGTGGTTTTGATTTGAATTTCCCTGATTTCTAGTGATGATGAACATTTTTTCATATGTCTGTTAGCCACTTGTATATCTTCTTTGGCAATTGTCTGTTCATTTCTTCTGGTCATTTTTTGACATGATTATCTGTTTTTGGGTATTGAGTTTGAGTTCTTTATAGATCTTGGCCATCAGCCCTTTATCTGTAGTGTCATTTGCGAATATCTTCTCCCATTATGGTGGTTGCTTCTTTGTTCTGTTGACTATTTCCTTTGCTGAATGCTTCTTTTTTTTTTTTTTTTTGTCAACTCTCACACAATACGAGGAGGTAGTTACTTATATTTTTCTCTAGTTTGCAAGTGAATACTCTCAGTGGAACTACAAAGCTTGACAAAAGTAAGTGGTGGAGATATATGTCCTGGAACCTGAGCTGGTGGCTTCTCTTCCATTCCTTTTAGTTCCATGGCCAGAGGGATCTGGCTGGCCTATCTTCTGTGTTTTACAGAAACCAGTAGTGAATCATTCTGCTCTGATGTGGCCAAGTACTAGAGAAAGCTGCTAATGGTGGGCCCATGGTAGGGGATTCCTTTAAAATCCATGTAGTATAATTACATCAAGATTATGTCCCATTTTGTGATGCCACCTCATGACACCATGCCTAACAATCATTCCAGTGGAAAGGCCCTCTGTAGTGGTCTGTGGGAGACTGCTTCTCTTCATTATCTCCAAAAAAGTGAATCTATACCATAGAGCACTTAAGTTAATAGTACCTTATGACACTGAGTCTTTCCATGAATAAAAATGATTATAAGTTAAGTGGAACTACCTGTACCCTTACAAGGAATATATATACACACCCAGCCAACTTGTTATATCAGTTGTTACAATCTATTCAAGCATCACTGGAAAAGTGAATACAGATAAATTAAATGTGTTGAGGTGCTATGTGATCAACAGTGAGCACAATACCAGTTCTTCTTGTTCCCACCCCCAGCTTGCAACCACCCTCTCCCTCCCACTCACTTCCAGAAATGCTGTTGAAATATTTTCCTCTAGAAAGTTAATTGAGAACTGATTTATCATCATTATCCTTAGAATTAAGTGTGAAGCTAGAAGGTGGAGGTTAGCAACCTGCTATTTGGATTTCTTTGAGAGAGTGTTTGATTTTATTCCCCTTTCAGATATTCTGGTTTACATTTAAATGTCTGGAAACTGTGAGTGTTTTCTTGCTCATTGCTGAAGACAGTAAAACATTGGTTTTCCAGGGAGAACATGGGATGGGATAAGGAAAGCTTTTACTTTATTTATTGATTTATTTTTTTTTTAAGTGAAGATAGCTTTTAATCAGCAAAAAGGGACTTTGGAGTTAAGCCACATCTGTGCTTCACAAGCTTATGAGCTGGGCCAGCTGCCAACTGTCAGAACTCAATTTTTTTTTTCTTTGGAATAGAGATGATTGTAGCTGCCCTGCTTTTCCACCACATGGGGCTGTACTTGGAATGGAGCAAGGTAATGACAGAGAAAATAATTTGATTATGTGTTTTTTGTGTGATGACATGCAAAACAATAATCATGTCAAAAAATGGGCAGAAGACATGAACAGACACTTCTCCAATGAAGACATACAAATGGCTAACAGACACATTAAAAAATGTTCATCACCACTAGCCATCAGGGAGATTCAAATCAAAACCACATTGAGATACCACCTTACACCAATGGAACGGCCAAACTTAACAAGACAGTAAACAACTTGTGTTGGAGAGGATGTGGAGAAAGGGGAAGACTCTTACACTGTTGGTGGGAATGCAAGTTGGTGCAGCCACCTTGGAAAACAGTGTGGAGATTCCTTAAGAAATTCCAAATAGATCTTCCCTATGACCCTGTAATTGCACTACTGGGTATTTACCCCAAAGATACAGATGTAGTGAAAATAAGGGCCATATGTACACGAATGTTCATAGCAGCAATGGCCACAGTTGCCAGACTGTGGAAAGAGCAAGACACCCTTCAATGGATGAATGGATAAGGAAGATGTGGTCCATATATATTATGGAGTATTATGCCTCCCTCAGAAAGGATGAATACCCAACTTTTGTATCAACATGGATGGGGCTGGAAGAGATTATGCTGAGTGAAATAATCAAGCAGAGAGATTCAATTATCCTATGGTTTCACTTACTTATGGAATATAAGGAATAACACAGAAGACATTAGTAGAAGGCAAGGAAAAGTGAATTGGGGAAAACGTCCAAGTGTTTAAATTTCTTCAAAACTTTTTCTTGTGATTGAGTTCCAGTTTCAAAGCACTTTGGTCTGAGAACATGCACGGAATAATCTCAATCTTTCGGTATTGATTGAACCCTGATTTGTGACCTATAATGTGGTTCTACTCCAGAGAAAGTTCCATGTACACTCGAGAAGAATGAGTATTCTGCTGTTTTAGGGTGGAATGTTCTGTGTATATTTATGAAGTACATCTGGTACAATATGCCATTAAAAGCTCTTGTTTCATTGTTGATTTTCCGCTAAGACCATCTGTCTATTGCTGAAAGTGGTGTGTTAAGATCCCCTACAACTAATATATTCTTATCAATATGACTCTTTATTTTTATGCCTTTTAAAAAAAATTATTCTCAGTGTCCCAGAATTCATTATTTATGCACCACACCCAGTGCTCCATGCAATACGTGCCCTCTGTAATACCCACCACCAGGCTCACCCAACCTTCCAACCTCCTCCCCTCCAAAACCCTCAGTTTGTTTCTCAGAGTCCACAGTCTCTCACAGTCTGTCTCCCACTCCAATTTCTCCCAACTCCCTTCTCCTCTCCATCTCCTCATGTCCTCCGTGTTATTCCTTATGCTCCACAAATAAGCAAAAGTACCTGATAATTGACTCTCTCTGTTTGACTTACTTCACTCAGCATAACCTCTTCTTGTCCAGCCCATATTTATACAAATGTTGGGTATTCATCTTTCCTGATGGAGGCATAATATTCCATATATTGAAGGATGTTTTGGTTCTTTCTACAGCTTGGCAACTGTGGCCATTGCTGCTATGAACATTGGGGTAAAGATGGCCCTTCTTTTCACTACACATGTTTCATTGGGGTAAATACCCAGTAGTGCAATTACAGGGTCATAGGGTAGCTCTATTTTGAGTTTCTTAAGGAATCTCCACACTGTTTTCCAATGTGGCTGCACCAACTTGCATTCTCAACAATGGTGTAAGAAGGTTCCCCTTTCTCCACATCCTCTCCAACACATGCTGTTTCCTGTCTTGTTAATTCTGGCCATTCTAACCAGTGTAAGGTGGTATCTCAATGTGCCTTTGATAATATGACTCTTCATTTTGATTAACAATTGGCTTATGTAGTTGGCTACTCCCAAGTTGGGGGCATATATATTTACTATTCTTATTTCTTCTTGGCGGATAGACACTTGAAGATTGATATAGTTTCTTTTTGTATCACTGATACAGTCTTTAACTTAAAATATAATTTATCTGATATGAGAATTGCTATCCCAACTTTTGAGACCTGTTGGCATGAAAGATGGTTCTCCATTCCTTCACTTTCAGTCTGGATATATCTTTAGGTTCAAAATGGGTCTCTTGTACACAGAATGTGGATGGCTCCTATCTTTTTATCCAGCCTGAAATCCCGTGTCATTTTATTGGAGAATTTAAGCTGTTCATGTTGAGAATGATTATTGAAAGAAAAGTTTTTGTTGTCATCATGTTGCTTGGAAGGGCCTTGTTTCTATAGATTGTCTTTGTAAATTTCTCTTCTATGTCACTCTTGGAGTCCTTATTCTTTTATAGAACACCCCCCTTAATATTTCTGGAGTACCAGCTTAGGGATCACATATGCTTTTAGTCTTTACCAGTCTTGGAAGCACTTTATCTCTCCATAAATTCTGAATGATAGCCTTGCCAGATAAAGTATTCTTGGCTGCAAGTTCTTCTCATTTAGTGCCCTGAATATGTCTTGCCAACCCTTTCTGGCTTACCAGGTTTCTGTGGCCAGGTCTGATGTTATTCTCCTTTTTTTTTTAATGCTATTTTTCAAGAGATTTTTATTTATTTATTTATTTATTTGTCAGAGAGAGAGATCACAAGTAGGCAGAGAGGCAGGCAGAGAGAAGGGGGGGAAGCAGGCTTCCCAGTGAGCAGAGAGCTTGATGTGGGGCTCAATCCCAGGACCCTGAGATCATGACCTGAGCCAAAAGCAGAGGCCCAACCCACTGAGCCACCCAGGTGCCCCATCTGATGTTATTCTGATCGTCCTCCTTCTGTACTTAAGGAATCTCTTCCCCCTATCTGCCCTTAAGACAATTTCCCTAAATTTATGATTCAAAATTTCACTATCACAGGTCTGCAGTTCTTTCTACCCTCGTTGATCTTGGGAGGTGTCCTCTCTGCCTCTATGACACAAACACTGGTTCCATTCCCCAGATTAGGAAATTCTCATCTAGGATTTGTTCAACTATATCTTCTAGTTCTCTCTCTCTCTACCCACTCAGGGATTCCAATAAATCTGACATTGAAACGTTTTAGGTCGTCCTTTATTTCCCTAATTTTGTTTTCATGGCTTCTAGGCTGTTTGTTCAAGGCATCCTCTTGATCCTTTTTTTCTATGTTTGTCTTCTAGATTACTAATTCGGTCTTCTGCCTAATTTACCCTAGCTGTTAGAGTATCTAGATTAGATTGGATCTCATTGATAGCATTTTCAAGTTCTGCCAGATCAGCTCTCACTTCCACCCTTAGGGATTCTATGTTGCCATTACTGGTCCCCTCCAACCTAACTATTGCCTGGATACTTGTTACACTGAAGTCTATTTTCGGCATATTGTTTATGTCCATATCCAATAGTTCTGTGGCAGAGATCACAGTCTCTGGGTTTTTTCTCTGTTGGGTTTCCTCCTCCTAGTCATTTTAGTGACAGGTGGTTGAAGGGATGTATAGCTAAATATATGAACCATGATCCAGGCAAGATGCACTCTGGAAAGTTTCAGAGCAATTGTAAGTCACCACCAAAAAGAAAGAAAAAAGAGAGAGAAACAAAAGAGAAAACAAAGAGAAACCCAGCCTAAACGAGCCCCCAAAGTAAGATTTATAAGTTACAAAACCAAAAAACGAACAAAAAGAGAGACCAACAAAAGTAAAAGAAAAAAAGGGAAAACCTAGCCAAAATAATCCCAAGAATAAGATTTATATAGTACAAGAACAAAAACAGATACAGAGAGACACTGACAAAAGAATAAGATTGGAAGGGCACCTGGGTGGCTCAGTGGGTTAAAGCCTCTGCCTTCAGCTCAGATCATGATCCCAGGTTCCTGGGATTGAACCCAGCATCAGGCCCTCTGCTCCTCAGAGAGCCTGCTTCCTCCTCTCTCTCTGCCTGCCTCTCTGCCTACTTGTGATCTCTGTCTGTCAAATAAATAAATAAAATCTTAAAAAAAAGAAGAAGAAGAAGATTGGAAGGTCTTTATAAACCCTCGATGTGGGTGAGGAAGTTTATTTCAGTTCTTCCTGGGTGTATCTTGCTATCTTTTTTAAAAGACTCAACTTTCCAGAGATACAGGGAAATTAAAACTGGTTTACATATATAAGGGAAGTATTGAATAGGAAAAAAGGACTTCTCTGAAGCTTATATCTATTTCTCTATCTATGTCTATGTCTATATCAAATCTATATCTATATCATCTTTATCTATATCTATTTAAAAAATAAAAAGAAACAAAGTATATGTATGGAAAAAGTTTAAGTTAAAAAGTTATTATGGAATATGTTGTATTAAACAACTAGCTGTAATGGTAAGTATGTTAAAAAATAAAAGAACAGGAATTGTGAAAAGGAATTTTAAAAAGCAAAAAGAAAAAGAAAACTTGTATCTATGAAATATACAGGTTTGGGGCAGTACTGGGAGCTTAATATATTATTTGCTCCTGATGTTGGGGTTTTGCAGTTTCATGGGGACCCTGTGGTGGTTTTCCTCTTGTTCTTTTGGCTTGTCTTCTGGGGAATGGCTGGCCGCATTGTTTTTCACTCAGTCTTGCTTGGGCTGAGTCACCCTGCCCCCTATCAAGGGCCTGGACTCTGAGGAAACTGGTTCTTCAGGCTTTTGTTCTCTGGAGGTTTTTGTTCTTTGGCAGCTTTTTCTTTCTTTTCAAGGGTCAGGGTAAAGTAAACTGTCTGGACTCAGACCCCTGCTTCAGAGAGAAGCCTCAGCCTGCTTCCCTCTGAATAGTCCAGAACACACAGACTCCCCCTCTGCAAACTCTGCTGAGCCCCACAAACTCCCACAGGCAGTGCACACCACCAGCCACTGTATCATTGGTCACCCAAGCCCCCGCTTATCTCTGCACCCCTATACCACTAAAACTGGAGCAATACTGATCTGGTGAGCCCAATCCTTCTGGCTGCCATTGTCCAGACTGCTGTCAGGAGTCCATGCCTGTGCTGAGTGCACACAGATCTGACTGTGGTGCCGGCTGTGGAAAGCTGTGGGCCCAGGAACCATCAACTAGAGCCCCAGCCTGGCTCTTCAGGAGTGGGCGGGGTGCACCCAGCCCCAACGGTGGTGGTGAAAGCAGGGGAAAACTGCAGTCGCAGGGACTGCTGACTGCAATCCACCCCAGGCTTTCTTAGGCGCCCGTGGGCACCGGCTGTGTCCATTCTGGGACTGTGGGCTTAGTCCATGCCCGTGGCCACCAGATCCCACCACTTGCCCCTTAAGACCCTTTGTCCTTTTTGAGTGTTGTTAACCAGTCTTCAAGCTAATTCTGGTCCCCAAGCACAAAGCACTTTCATATTAGGACATTATTTTCCAATAGGTTGCTTCTGGTGGCTCTTTTCCCCTGCTGCTTATCTTCCAATATCAGTCTGAGCACTCCCACTCCTCTGTACCTCTCCACTGATGGTCTTCTGCCTCCATAGAGATCCAGAAGTGTGTAATCTTACACCTCAGGCTGATTTATGGGTGTTCATAGTGTTCTAGTAGATATTTAGTTCCATTCAGGGGACTGGTTGAAACAGGGTCTCCTGTTCCTTTGCCATATTGCCCCTCCCCTTATCTTATTGTTTTGAGAAAACTCCATACTGTTTTCCAGAGTGGCTATACCAGATTGCGTTCCCACCAACAGTGTGAGAGTGTTCCCCTTTCTCCACATCCTTGCCAACATTTGTTGTTTCTTGTCTCATTAAAGTTTGCCATTCTAACTGGTGTAAGGTTGTATCTCATTGTGGTTTTTGTTTGTATTTCTCCAATGCCAAGTGATGTGGAACATTTCCCATATGTCTGTTGGCCATTTGTATGTCTTGTTTGGAGAAGAGTCTACACGTGTCTTTTGTGCATTTCTTAACTGGATTACTTGATTTTGGGGTGTTGAGTTTCATAAGTTCTTTATAGATCTTGGATACCAGCCCTTTATTTGTAATGTCATTTACAAATATCTTCTCCCATTCTGCAGGTTGCCTTTTACTTTTGTTGATTGTTTCCTTTGCTGAGCAGATGTTTTTATCTTGATGAAGCTCCAATAGCTCATTTTTGCTTTTGTTTCCCTTGCCTTTGGAGACGTGTCTTGCAAAAAGTTGTTTTGTACAAAGTTGAAGAGGTTGCTGCCTGTGTTCTCCTCTAAGATTTTGATGGATTCCTGTTTTGCATTTAGATCTTTCACCCATTTTGAGTTGATCTTTGTGTATAGTGTAAGAGAATGGTCCAGTTTCATTTTTCTTCATGTGGCTGTCCAATTTTCCCAGCACTATATTGAAGATACTGTCTTTTTTCCATTGGATATTCTTTCCTACTTTTCAAAGTTTATTTAGCCATTAGTTGAGGGTCCATTTCTGAACTCTCCATGATGTTCCACTGATCCATGTGTCTGGTTTTTTGCCAGCACCATGCTCTCCTAATGGTTACAGCTTGAAATCAGACAGTGGGATCACACTTTTAAATAGTCGTTTCTTAAATGGTCTAATTTTGTTTACTAACTGATGTATTTTGCTTAGTCATGGGTCAGCAAATTTCTAGTCCTATAAATATGGTTCTTTGTTCTTCCCTTTACTTTTAATATGACCTCCTTTGTATTAATCAGCATTGCTATGGTTGAAAATGACAAAAGTTAAATTCAAACTCTTATAATTAAAATAATAATAATTAAGAAAACACCCACTTTAGACATAAACCCAGGAGCTCAAGCAATGTCACAAGGACTATTTCTCTCTCCATTTCTTTTTTTTAAGTGATTTTATTTATTTTTATTAGAGAGAGTGAGAGTGCATGAAAGGGGAGAAGGTCAGAGGGGGAAGCAGACTCCTTATGGAGCTGGGAGCCCAAATGCGGGACTTGATCCCAGGACTCCAAGAACGTGACCTGAGCCAAAGGCAGTTTCCAAACCAACTGAGCCACCCAGGTGCCACACTCTTTCTCTATTTCTTATTTCTTTTTTTCCTCAGTAATGGATTCTTCCAAAGGAAGTTCACCCACATGGAAGCTAAGATGATCACCAACAGCTATAGACTTACACCGTCCTCCCAAAACTAATTTTTGTGGAAAAAAAATTCTCTTACCTAGAGATTCCAAAAACATCATGGGAATGCTCTGATTGGCTTTCCTTTGATCACATGACCAGGTATGTTACTCTGATTGGCCAGATGAGGGTCAAATGCCTTGTAGCCAAGAGATAGAGTAAACTCTTCCTGGATTACAAAGAATGAGAATAATGGGGAAGAGGTAGTATTATAGAGACTATATTCTGCAAAAATAAATGCATATAGTCATAAAACTATAAACTTTTGATAACTCTAACCTCACCAAATGACCCTAAAACTTCTCAGAAATAGTATATCCAAAACACGCAAGGAAAGGCTTCTCTTCACACTTTCAGGTGAGAACTGCCTTTTTCTCTTATGCAAAAACAAGAACACCACTAAGGAACCATCCTTTAATCAAGCACAAAGAGACCAAGGGAATTACATTCCTCACATTACACAGCAAGAAACTGAGTGAATTTAGATACACGTAAGGATTCAGGGGCTCAGGGCGCCTGAGTGGCTCAGTGGGTTAAAGCCTCTGCCCTCGGCTCAGGTCATGATCTCGGGGTCCTGGGATCGAGCCCCGCATTGGGCTCTCTGCTCCGTGGGGAGTTGGCTTCCTCCTCTCTCTCTCTCTGCCTGCCTCTCTGCTTACTTGTGATCTCTGTCTGTCAAATAAATAAACAAAATCTTTAAAAAATAATAAAAATCAAAAAAATAAAAGGATTCAGGGGCTCCTGGATGGCTCAATCAAGAATGGACAAAGAAGAAAAAAAAATACTGCATTACTGAGGAAAGGGTCTCTTTAAAAGACAAGAGTTAAGTTTATAGTCTCAAGTGTGAAAATCAAAGGACATAGGAATAAAACATTAATAGTCACCAAAAAAAAAAGTATTCCCTACCAGGGACCACATGCACAATGGTCTAGATTCATAGGATCATGATGTGTGCCAGCCATTGTGCAGGTTCGGGAATATAGTACAGTAGAAGCCAGCCAGGATCCCTGCCTTCACTGAACTTATAGGGAGAGAATCAAGCAGACAAAGAAATGGAGTGAATAAGCAAAATGATAGGGGACCCACAGATGGTGTGGAGACACATGAAAGGGACATCTAACTTCAGCGAAAGAATCAGTGAAGGCTTCTCAAGAGAATGGTGTCTAGGCCAGCTCTTAAAAGGGGAGGACACTTTGGCAGCAGGCAGATATTTCTATTAGGAAGAAAGAGCAGGAATCATAGGGAAAATTAAGAACCCAACATTCCTTCATTTGGTCAACAAATGTTTACTGAAGAGCTACACCAAGAGTGCAGTAGCAAACAGGCCAGATGCCTTCAGAGAGCTCATGAAAAAAATAACAAGGAATAAAAAATAAAAAGGCCAATTACAGATTGTAGTGAATCCTGCAAGATGAGAGAGAGAGAATATGGGAAGGCAGATGTGGGAGTGCATATTAAGACCATGGTCAGGTGATATTTGAGGTAAAGCTGAAGGGATGAAAACCAACAGTCCTTTCAGAGCTAGCTGGAAAGAAGAAACAGCAGAGCAAAGCTGAAGGCAGAGAGGGTTTTGTCTATTTGAAGAAGAGATAGACCATACTGAAGATGAGGAAGAAGCTGTTATCTATAGAATGTAGGAGGAACTAGAGTGTATTATGCTTAGTGAAATAAGTCAACTGGAGAAAGACAACTATCACATGATCTCCCTGATATGAGGAAATGGAGATGCAACGGGGGTGGGGGTTAAGGTGGTAGTAAAAGAAAAAAGGAAACAAGATGGGATCGGGAGGGAGACAAACCAAAAGAGACTCTTAATGTCATAAAACAAACTGAGCGGGGGGGAGAGGGGTTGGGAGAGGGTGGTGGGGTTACATTATATGTTTAAATTTTTTTAAAAAGCTTAAATTAAAAAAGAAAGAATGTAGGAGGCAAAAACAGAGTGGTTTGAGGTGAGGTGAGGTGGATAGGCTGATCGTGGAGGTCCAAAAGAGGCAAGATAAGAGTTTCAGTCTAACTTCCTGCAGAGCATTTGGAAAGCTTTAAATGTAGAGTAACATTACCCATTTTAGCCTTTAGATAGATCACTTTATCTGCTTGTGGAGAAAGAATTATAGGAAGATCCATTAGGATGTCATCCTAGTGGCCCAGGTGAGAAATGATAGTGGTATGAACACAGTTGGTGGTTATGGAAAAATAGAAATGAAAGGGATTTGAAATATATTCCATATATTTCAATACCAGCACAATTTAATGAGAGAAAAGTAAAAGTAACAAAAAAAAATCACCTGCAGGTTTTAGTTTGAACAACTAGATTGTGCTGGAGTCTAGTAGTGTATGTGATGTGAGTGGTGTTGAGGGATGAGGCAGGAGAGGTGCTCAAAAACCAAATCATAAAGTTTTTTAGAAGTTCCATTAAAGAATTACATTCCTATGAGGAAAATGGGAATCCCCTTGAAGAGTTTGAAGAGATTATTTCATTGTTCTTATTGAACAATTATTGGGGCCTTCACTCCACAGTATTCTGGAGATCTTACTAGGCAGAGGCAGGAATAAGAGGAAAACTGGGGTTAGGGTGTTGATGCGTTAATGCAAGAAGGAGCAGTAATGCCCTTGGAATTTAGCGTGTATTTTGTTGTTTTGCTTCTTCTAATGACAGTAGAATACATGAAATACCCTCAGCACCTGAGAACCTGCGCTGTAATTCATACCATTTCCCATCTGGGCACTAAGGGTGGAAATAGGTCCTTGCAGTACCTCCACCCCCACCCCACAACCTGTAGTCTGCAGAACTCTACTTCCTAGAAAGCCACACATGACTCCACTTTCCTACTTACCTGACAGTATTTAAACTCCCCCAGGAAACACCAAGAAAAAGATCAAGCAGGGCAAGCTACTTGGGGAGGGGAGTAATGCTAATTTATGTTAATATAAGTTTCAATTCCTTATTGTATTTTCCTTAACAATTAAATGTCTCTTTTAAAAAATCACTTGAGGGATGCCTGAGTGGCTCAGTTGGTTAAGCAGCTGCCTCCAGCTCAGGTCATGATCCCAGTGTCCTGGGATCAAGTCCCACATCTGGCTCCTTACCTGGCAGGGAGCCTGCTTCTCCCTCTGCCTCTGCCTGCCACTCTGTCTGCCTGTGCTCGCTCTCTCTCTCTCTCAAATAAATAAAAAAATTTTTAAAAAAATTAAATAAAAAGTCACATTGATCAAATACTGTACTTCTGCTCCCAGCAGTCTAATTATCACAATTCAATCTGTTAAAAGAGGTGGATTAAAATGTTTGATTTTAACATATGGCTTTCTGGGGCAGTTTTCTAAGTGTCCAGCATTTACCAATTGAAAAGAAAAAAATATGATTTTCATTTCTGGCCTAAACACTTCCAGAAAATAAGAGCCATGTCATCCCTGCTTTGCCATACACCTCTATGCTTCCCACAGAAGCTGGCCTCCATCAACACTGAGGGGTCTGTAGAGCTTGTTTTGAAAGTGCATAGGACTGATAACCTGCATCAAGCCCTAGTTCCACATGCTTTTATGTCTTGGATAATTAGAGCTTAAGGGCACATCCAAATTAGAATCTTGGCCTTGTCACTTATCTTTCCAGGCTTTAATTGCCTCAGAGTTGGTATTTCATATATGTTAACATATTTAGACACTTAACACTTGGAATATAGAGCTATGGAAGTGTTTGCTAATATTATTATTGTTGTTGTTCTTGTTGTTGTTGTTGTTATTATTATTATTAAATTTCTGCTACTGTCCAAGGCCTAATCAGGGGAGATTCTGATTGGTAATTTGCTTCATAGTGTAAATTTAAGACACTGATTCATTCTTTTAGAGGAATTTACAATAAAGTGTTAGTCTTAATAATGGTAAAACAAAAAGACATTTCAGACTGAAGGGAGGAGTGGAGGCCCCATAGGAGCTTTTCTTCCTAAGCGAAGCTTCCTAAGTGAGCTCTGTCTGCCTGGCCCCCTAGCACAGAGCAAGCCTGCTGAGACACCAGCAAAGCAGGGGCAAAAAGAGCGAGATGAATTTAGAGTGTAGAAGAAAGTGTTTCTACCCAGGGAACTAACAAAGGTCTGCAAAAGGTGGGTAAGGGTAGGGCAGGAGGTCCTTTCCCTGAAAAGGAGGCCAGGCCAACCAAAGATGCTGGTTTCTAGGCAGACACCAAAGCAGTGCAAAGTCCTAGATGCAAAGTCCTTGATGCAGTCCCACTTTCTGTTTTTTATTTTGTTTTGCTTGTGTTTTTGGTTTCAAATCCAAAAACTAATAGCCGGGATAGTTGTCAAGGAGTTTACCTCCCATGATTTCTTCTAGGAGTGTTATGGGTTCAGGCATTATATTTAAGTTTGTAATCCATTTTCAATCCATTTTGAATTAATTTTTGTGAGCAGTATTAGCTACAGGTCTACTTTCATTCTTTTATGTGTGAATAGCCAATTATCCCAGAAACATTTATTGCAGAGAGTGTCTTTCCCTCATTGAATATTTTTGGCTCCCTTGTCAAGAATTTTTTGATGATCTAAAAAATTCTGGCATGGATTTGGAGAAAAGAAACTCTTGTTCACTGTTGGTAGGATAGTAAATTGGTACAGTCACTATGGAAAAACTTTTGGAGGATTTTCAAAAATTAAAGAGAACTATCACATGATCTGGCAGTTTTACCTCTGGGGATATACCCAAAGTAAACAAAAACACTGACTTTGGGCACCTGGGTATCTCCGTCGGTTAAGCATCTGCCTTTGGCTTAGGTTACGATCTCAGGGTCCTGGGATTGAGCCCCACATCAAGCTCCCTTCTGGGCAGGAAGCCTGATTCTCCCTCTGACTGCTGCTCCCCTTATTTGTGTTCTCTTTCTATCTTTCAAATAAATAAAATCTTTAAGAAAACACAAAAAAACAAAAGACTGACTCAAAAAGATCTTCACTTCTATGTTCATAGCAATATTATTTACAACAACCAGGGTATGAAAATAGCCTAAATGGCAGTCAATGGATGAATTAAGAAGTTCTATAATAAATTATAATTACAGAAAATATATAATGTGATAAGTAATATATATTTATGTTATATATTTATATAATACCATATAGAATATATACCACATAAATATATTTTATAATATTTTATATGCTATTATATAAATAAATATCATATTAATATATTAAAATATTTCATTATATATTTTCTATAATTATAATTCACATGATATATTAATATATATATTTCAGCCATAGAAAATTTAGAAATTTCTGCTATTTGTGACAACATAGATGGACCTTGAAGGCAGTGAATAAGTCAGACAAATAGGTACAATCTTACTATATATGTGGAATCTGAAAAAATGCACAGAAACCAAACACTCATAGATTTGTGCTTGGAAGGGGAAATTGGATGAAGGTAGTCAAAATTAAAAATTTAATTTAAAAAAAAAGTAAAAATTCCAGTTATAAGATAAATAAGTACTAGTGAGGCAATGTGCAACATAATGGCTATAACTAACACCACCATATGAGATATAAGAAGGTTATTAAGAGAGTAAGTCATATGAGTTCTGATCACAAAGATAATTTTCCCTTTTTCTTTCTTTGCTTTTTATTTTACCTATATTAGATAGATATTAGCTGAAGCTATTGTAATCATTTCACAAAATATGTAAATCAAACCATCATGCTGTATCTCATAAACTTATAGAGATATATTCAGGGTTTTTGCAATAGAACTTGGGCAAATTTTTTAAATAATTAAAAAATTAAAAAAGAACTTACAACAACACAGTAAAGCAAAAAAGGAGAATAACCACACAGAAAGAATCACTAGGGAGTCAGCTTACTGGGGATGTCTGAAGATAGCTAGGAACAAGGATGAAGGGTGGAGCTTATCAGCATCAGCTGCATGTCCCCAGTGGCCTACTTTGCAGAGGAACTCCAACAACTTTTGCTGCAGAGGACAGCAGCAGCCCTTGCAATACCCTTAGATTCATGAAGCTTTCACAACAACAGCAAAAGGACCTGTAGTGTTCCTCAGTATGCATCTCAATGACTGTTCTGAATGCATACATACGTTCACATAAGATCTCAACTGGAAGACTGCCTCATGTGCAACTGAGCTCCAGACCCAAGCTCTGTGACTGTTCTGCATGCATTGAGACTGTCCATTTCAGATTCTGGCCCCATGGCTGCTCTGTGTGCACCTGTGTCTCAGGTACTAGAGACAACACTACTGCAGTCTACTTGGCACCATAAACCTCAGAACCACCGATGCTCTGCTATCCAGGATCTATAAAGAACTCCTCAAACTCAACACACACAAAACAAATAACACACCAAAAATTGGGCATAAGACATGAACAGACACTTCTCCAATACAGACATACAAATGGCTAACAGATACATGAAAAAATGTTTACCATCACTAGCCATCAGGGAGATTCAAATCAAAACCACATTGAGATACCACCTTGCATCAGTTAAAATGGCCAAAATTAACAAGACAGGAAACAAACATGTGTTGGAGAGGATGCGGAGAAAGGGAAACCCTCTTACACTGTTGGTGGGAATGCAAGTTGGTGCAGCTACTTTGGAAAACAGTGTGGAGATTCCTTAAGAAATTCAAAATAGAGGGACGCCTGGGTGGATCAGTTGGTTAAGCTGCTGCCTTCGGCTCAGGTCATGATCCCAGCGTTCTGGGATTGAGTCCCACATCAGGCTCCTTGCTCGGCAGGGAGCCTGCTTCTCCCTCTGCCTCTGCCTGCCTCTCTGTCTGCCTGTGCTCGCTCTCTCTCTCTCTCTAACTAATAAATAAATAAAATCTTAAAAAAAAAAAGAAATTCAAAATAGAGCAACCCTATGACCCTGCAATTGCACAATTGCACTACTGGGTATTTACCTCAAGAGTACAGGATGATACAGGAGGAGATTATGCTGAGTGAAATAAGTCAAGCTGAGAGAGTCAATTATCCTATTGTTTCACTTACTTGTAGAGCATAAGGAATAACACGGAGAACATGGGGAGATGGATAGGAAAGTGAGTTGGGGGAAATTGGAGGGGGAAATGAACCATGAGAGACTGCAGACTCTGAGAAACAAATTGAGTGATTTTAGGGGGTGGGGGGATGGGTGAGCCTTGTGGTGAGTATTATGGAGGCATGTATTGCATGAGCACTGGATGTGGTGCATAAACAATGAATTCTGGAACACTGAAAAGAGATTAAAAGAAAGTGTAGCAAGAGACAAAGAGAGTCACATATAATGTCCTGAAAGGAATTATATCATCAAGAAATTATAACATTTATACTACATATGGACCCAACATCAGAGCACCTGAATATACTAGTCAAATATTAAAAAATCTGGGGCGCCTGGATGGCTCAGTGGGTTAAAGCCTCTGCCTTCGGCTCAGGTCATGATCCCAGGGTCCTGGGATCAAGCCCCACATCGGGCTCTCTGCTCCGAGGGGAGCCTGCTTCTCCCTCTCTCTCTGCCTGCCTCTCTGCCTACTGGTGATCTTTCTCTCTGTCAAATAAATAAATAAAATCTTTAAAAAAAATATTTAAAAATCTGAAGGCAGAAATAGACAGCAATACAATAATAAGAGGGGACTTCTAAAATGTGACTTCCAACAATGGATAGATCATACAGATAGAAAATCAATAAGGAAATATTGAACTTGAACTACCACTTTAGACCAAATGGAACTGGCAGACACATAGAACACTTTATCCAACAGTAGCATAATACATATGCTCCTCAAGATCATATGAGACATCCTCTTGGATTTCATGATAGATCATGAAACAGATTTAAGAAGATTGAAATTATATGAAGCATGTTTTCACCACAATGACCTGAAACTAGAAGTCAATAACAGGAGGAAACCTGGAAAATTCACAAATATGTGCAAATTACACAACACAGTCCTGAACAATCAATTTGTCAAAGAAGAAATCAAAAGGAAAATAAAGCATCTTGGAACAAACAAAAATGAAAATGAGACATATTTATGGGATGCTGCAATCACAGTTCTAAGAGGCAAGTCTGTGGCTATAAATGCCTACATTAGAAGTTTTCAGAAAGACAACCTAACTTTATACCACAAGGAAGTAGAAAAAGAAGACCAACCTATGCCCAAAGTCAGAAGGAAGGGAATAACAAAAATCAGAGAAAAATTAGATTAATTAGAGACTGGAAAGACAATTAAACTAGAAAGACAATAGATCAACAAATCTAAGAGCTAGTTTTTTTAAAGATTAAATCTATAATTCTTTCATTAGACTAACTGTGATATTGTGATTTATTATAAGAAATATATATTTGGTCTTTGTCCACATTTCTGACACAGAGCTACTAAAACCCTTGGAATTTCCTAAATGATGAGAGCTATCTAGGTGTCTTGTATTCATCACAAACCCTTTTCAACCACACTTCATTAATAAATAAATAATAAATAAAAATAATAATATAAACATATATAAATAAATAATTAATAAATAGAAAAAGTCACTTTATAATGACTTTTGCAAGGCACCTAAGTTTAAGGGCTGGTTGTCAGAAGAAACATCCATTTGATTGGGGGGTTAGAAAACTCAGTCCCATCCCTGATTTCAGGGAGTGGAGAGTGGCTAGAGATTGAGCTTGATTACTAATGATTAATGGTTTAATTAATATTGTCTATGTAATGAACCTCCATAAAAACCCAAAAGGATGGGGTTGGAGAGTTCACAGATTAGTAAACAGAATGTATCCATGAGTTGCCATGATGGGCCTCAAACTGCGCAGTGACAGATCTTTTGTTCAGGACCTCACCCTATGTCTCTTTTCTTCTGAGTGTTGATTTGTATCCTTTAACATTCTTTGTAATAAATCCATAATCTAGTAAATAAAATGTTTTATGGGTTCTGTGAGTCATTCTAGCAAATTAATCAAGTCCGCAGAGGGAGTCATTGGAACTCCCAATCTACAGCTGGTTAGTCAGAAGCACGGGTGACAACCTGGATTTGATACTGACATCTGATACTGGGGGCATGGCATTTTTATATGACTGAGCCCTTAACCTGTAGGAATGGTATGCTATCTATCATCCATCTATCTATCTATCTATCTAGCAATCATCTATCTATCTACCTATCTATCTATTTATCATCTATCTATTTCACAGTTCCTTTATCCATTCATCTGATAATGGACACTTAGGTTGTTTCTATGTCTTGGCTATTGTAAATAATGCCACATACACATCCTATTTTCTAACTGTATTATAAAGCTATAGTAATCAAAATGTTATACTATTGGCAAAAAACCACACACAGACCAATGGAACAGTATAGGTAGCCCAGAAATGAATCCACATCTACATGGTCAACTAATTATTGACAATCATGCTAAGAACATACAATGGGAAAAGATAGTCACTTTAATAAGTAATACTGGGGGAAATGGGTATACATATGCAAAAGAATGAAGTTGATTTCTTCTTACACAACTTAGAAAAGTGAATTCAAAATAGATTAGTTACATAACCGGAAACCATAAAACTAGAAGAAAACATAAGGAAAATCTAATTGATATTCGTATGGGCAATGATTTTTTTCATATAACACCAAAATCACTGACAACAAAAGCAAAACAAATAAACAAACATACAAAGTGGGATTACATCAAACTGAAACACGTCTGTATGGTAAAGGAAACAAGTAACAAAATAAAAACCTACATAATAGAATGAAATACTTTAAAATCACATAAAAGATTAAGGATAATAGGCAATATATAAAAGGAACTCATACAATCCAATAGCAAAAAAAAACAATTTAAAAATAGGCAAATAGGGGGGCCTGGGTGGCTCAGTGGATTAAGCCACTGCCTTCAGCTCAGGTCATGATCTCAGGATCCTGAGATCGAGCCCCACATCGGGCTCTCTGGTCCACGGGGAGCCTGCTTCCTCCCTTCTCTCTGCCTACTTGTGGTCTCTATCTGTCAAATAAATAAATAAATAATCTTAAAAAAATAGGCAAATAGTCTGAATAGACATTTTTCCAAGAAAGATATA
>RCUC01145616.1:0-31762 GCA_003697995.1 Taxidea taxus jeffersonii | reverse complement strand
CAAAAGAACTTCTGGAAGGCAACTATTATTTTTCTTTGTGTCATTCTCATATGTGAATGTAATACAAGAAACTTTTGCACCATGTTAATAGCGTGGAGATGGGTCTAAAACCTGGAAGAAGTTAAGGCCAAAAGAAAGTGAGCCCAAGGTATTAGATCAAGTCAACTTTAAGAATGCCCTGGCTCTAGACCTCTAGTTATGTGTATATATGTCTTCTTTGTTAAACTTAATTTGAATTTAATTTCTGTTAATTCCAGGCAAATCATTTTAACTGATATAAACCCACACATTAAAAAAAAAAGATTTTATTTATTTATTTGACAAAGAGAGACACAGTGAGAGAGGGAACACAAGCAGGGGGAGTGGGAGATGGGGAGGCAAGCTTCCCACTGAGCAGGGAGTCTGATGCAGGGCTTGATCCCAGGATCCTGGGATCATGACCTGAGCCAAAGGCAGACACTTAACAACTGAGCCACCTAGGTGCCCCAAACCCACACATATTTTTAAAAATTAAAATTTAAAACATGTTGATTTTATAGAGAGAAAATCTCAAAGATTCAACAAAAAATGTTAGATTTAATTAATTCAGTAAAGTTGGGAGATGCAAAATTAACATACAAAAAGTAAATCACTTAGGAATAAATTTAGCTAAGAAAGTGAAAGATCTGTACTCTAAAAACAAGACATGATGAAACAAATAGAAGAATACAGAAGTAAATGGAAAGGCATCCTGTATTGATGGATTGGATGAATTAACAATGCTAAAATGTCAATACTACCAAAAGCCATCTATAGATTTAATGCAATTGCTGTCAAGATTCCAGTGGCATTTCTTACAAAAGTTGAAAACAAAACAAAAACAACATTCATAAAGTTGAATGAAGCCACAAAAGACCTCTAGTAGCCCAAGGAATCTTGAGGGGGCAGGAGGAGACAGGAGTCATCATACTCTCTGATTTCAAGCTATCCTATAAAACTATAATCATCATAATGTTATGATATTGACATAAAAGCAGACAGACCAATGGAAAGAATCAAGAGCCCAAAAATAAACTCAAGGATTTATGGTCACCTAATATTTTTCAGGGGAGCCATGGAGATACTGAGTGGAGAGAAGACAGTCTCTACAATAAATAGTGCTGGGCTCATTAGATATTCCCATGTTAAATAATGAAATTGGACCTCTTCTTATATCACTCACACAATTAACTCAAAACATATTAAAGGCTTAAATGTAAGACCTGAAACCATAAAACTCCTAGACAAAAACATAGGAATAAAGCTATGTTTGACATGGGCTTTGATAATGAATTTTTGGATATGACACCTGAAGAAAAGGCAACAAAATAAAAAATAAAGATGTGGAATTGTATAAAACTAAAAAACTTTTGCATACAACAGAAACCATCAACAAAGTGGAAATATGCTTACAAATGGAAAAAATTTGCAAAACAAATTTCTAATAAGGGACTAATAGTAAAAATATATAAAGAACTCATAAGACAAAGTAACAAAAAATCCAAGTAACACAATTTAAAAATGGTCAAATGACATGAACTGACATATCTCCAAAGAAGATCTATGAAAGGGCAACAGGCACATGAAAAGATTTTCAACATCCCTAGTCATTAGGGTAATGCAAATTAAAGCTACAGTGAGATATCACCTCATACCTGTTAGAATGGCCATCATTAAAAAAAATGTTAACAAATGCTGGTATGGATGTGGAGAAAAGAGAATCCTTGTACACTGTTATAGGATTGTAAATCGTTATAGTCACTATGAAAACCAGTGTGGAGTTTCCTCAAAAAATTAAAAAAATGAAACTACCACATAATCCAGCAATTCCATTTTGGGGAATATATCCAAAGGAAATGAAAACGCTAACTCAAAATATATCTGCACTCCCACGTATATAGTAACATTATTTAAGTAGCAAGACATGGAAACAACCTAAGTGTTCACTGATGGATGAATGAATAAAGAAGACAAACAACAGAGAAATAAAAAAAAAAACCAAACAAGGAAATTCTAGTGTATGTGACAACACGCATGGACCTTAAAAGCATTATGCTAAATGAAATAAGTCAGACAAAGACAAATACTGTATGATTTCACTTATATGTGGAATCTGAAACAAACAAAATAAAACAACACAAGAACAGTATAGAAAAAGAGATCAGACTAGTGGTTACCATAGGCAGAGGGTGAGGAGAGAGGGAATTGAAGGAAGGTGGTCAAAGATACACATTTGTAGTTGTAAGATAAATAAATGTGATGTATAGGGATGTAATATACCACATAATGACTATTATTAACACTACTGTATGATACATAAGAAAATTGTTAAGAGAGTATATTCTATTTGAATCTCCCTGATGGCTGATGATGATGAACATTTTTTAATCTGTTAGCCATTTGTATGTCTTCTTTGGAGAAGTGTCTGTTCACATCTTCTACCCATTTTTTGACGTGGTTATCTGTTTTGTGTGTGTTAAGTTTGAGTTCTTTATAGGTCTTGGATACCAGCCCTTTGTCTGTAGTGTCATTTGCAAATATCTTCTCCCATTCCGTGGGTTGCCTCTTTGTTTTGTTGACTGTTTCCTTTGTTGTGCAGCATAAACATGAATCTTGGAAGACTGAAAAAAAATTTAAACAAAGTGTATATTCTAAGTGTTTCTTATCACAAGATTTTTTCTTCTTATATTGTATCTATATGATATAATAGATGTTAAATGAGCTTATTGTGATGATCCTTTCACCCTTGTAAATCAAACCATCATATATATGCCTTATACTTATGGTGATGATGTCAATTATTTCTCAATAAAACTGGAAAAAATTAAATCCCATTATAACATATTGTGAAAGAACATTAAAATTATGTATTTGTATTGATTTTTTTGTATTGATTTTTTAAACATGTCAAACATCATATGAAATAAATTCTCCATTGGCTGGGACTAAATACACAGAAATTTTTCATGAAATTGCCTTTTTTCACTAATTAATACTTCAATGTTTTTGACATTCCACAGATATTTATTTAATGCTCTGGAGACACAGTGGTAAAAAACTAAAATAATGCATGAGTTTTTGTCTCTAAGCACTTATGCACACATATGCCTAGAGAAAGGTCTAAGTCTAGGCAGATTGAAAGAAAATGTCAAAAGGATTTAACATGGGTGGTAGGATTATAGATTATTTTCACTTTCATTTTATAAATTTTTCTTTTTGAACTTAAAAAACACTGATACTTATAAGACAGTACTATGTATCTGGCACTATGATAAGTGATTTATATTCTCTTTTAATTTTCATAACAAGAGATAGGAATTATATTTTTCTGCTGATAGGAATTATATCATTTTACTGGTGAGGAAATCGAAACTTTGATTTTAAGTAACTTGTCCAAGATCAAATAGTTAATAAATAGTGGAGGATACATTATATTTATAATTGGAAAACAACAAGAAAATTAAATCTCCTTAAGAAAAATAATGATGTAGAAATGTATTTAATGACGTGAAAAGAAGTTTATGATGTGTTAAGTGACAAAACAAACAAACAAACAAACAGTTACAATGCAACCATCTTAGAAGTCCCTCATACCATCCTGGTTACAGTCTGGGGAGATTTTTGACACTGGACATGTGACATATTTTTCTTCTTTTGGGAGAAAATGGGACCAATGCATTGACATTAATTTTCCTTTCTTAGGCTCAGTACCACAGCAATGTAATAAAATATAATGTCTGAAAAATCTGTATTAGAACTCTCTCTTCTTTGTGGTTTAGAGTTCTTTTAATGATTTTTTAAAAAGATTTTATTTATTTATTTATTTGACAGACAGAGATCACAAGTAGGCAGAGAGGCAGGCAGAGAGAGAGAGGAGGAAGCAGGCTCACTGCCAAGCAGAGAGCCAGATGTGGGACTTGATCCCAGGACCCTGAGATCATGACCTGAGCCAAAGGAAGAGGCTTAACCCACTGAGCCACCCAGGCACCCCTCTTTTAATGATTTTATTAGAGAACAAAAATCTGCTTCTCAGTGCTTCAGTCGAACCAAGAAAAGAAGTGATTGGATGGGAATATCATTCTCCTTAGAAGTAATTTCCAGGTTGTGCCCACAAAGCTTGACAAAAGAAATATTTTTTGACCAAATATTTGTCCCAGAAAGAGTCCAGACAGTTTGCATATTTGAAGAGAAAGTATTAACCAGCAGATGGTTGAGAAATGGGTTACATAAATCTGCCCCAAATATCTGATCCATCCCTAGCATGGCCTTGTGTACAAAATAGATATAAAAATTTCTAATTGAACCTCGGTCTTAATACACTTATTCTTGTGTCCCATTTTTCTTTTTTTTGCAAAAAACCCAAACCAAAACAAAACAAAAAGTCAAATAAGGCAGTCTTAATTTTGGCAAGAACTATGTTATCTTGGTTTTGTCTCCATTTATAAAAAATAATAAAAATAATCTACATTTATAGTTTTTCTAAATTATAATTATGAAAAATTTGTGGTTTTTCTCTAGTGAATGTGTATTACTTATATACTAAGAAAATGCACTATTTTAGAATTGCAGGATTGCAATAGGTCTTAGATATTATCTAACTCAGACTTCTTTCCCTCTTTTGCAAATGAGCACATTGAGGCCTATTGAAAGGAATTGTTTGTCTTACATAGAATTGTGTAAATTAAATTGGCTAGTAGTGCTTTGCTACAGGTTTTTGCTTACATTACACCTTTGCTTTATGATTAGAGAGTTTTATCAAACTCTTTTTTTTAATTAAAGGAAGATTTTAAATAAATTCTTTTTTTTTAAGATTTTACTTATTTATTTCACAGACAGAGATCACAGGTAGGCAGAGAGGCAGACAAAGAGGGTGGGGGAAGCAGGCTCCCTGCTGAGCAGAAAGCCTGATGCGGGGCTCGATCCCAGGACCCTGGGACCATGACCTGAGCTGAAGGCAGAGGCTTTAACCCACTGATCCACTCAGGCGCCCCTTAAAGCAATTCTTTTTTTTTTTTTTTAAGATTTTATTTATCTTTTTGACAGATGGAGATCACAAGTAGGCAGAGAGGCAGGCAGAGAGGCAGGCAGAGAGAGGAGAAAGCAGGCTCCCCGATGAGCAGAGAGCCCGATGCGGGACTCGATCCCAGGACCCTGGGATCATAACCTGAGCCGAAGGCAGAGGCTTTAACCCACTGAGCCACCCAGGCATCCCTTAAAGCAATTCTTGAGTGAAAAATATTTATGTCCTACAGAAGGATTTTCCATCTTTCTTCTTTTTTTTTTTTTAATATTTTATTTAGTTATTTGAGAGAGAGACAGCGAGAGAGCATGAGTGAGAAGAAGGTCAGAGGGAGAAGCAGACTCCCCATGGAGCTGGGAGCCTGATGCGGGACTCGATCCTGGGACTCCAGGACCATGACCTGAGCTGAAGGCAGTTGCTTAATCAACTGAGCCACCCAGGTGCCCCTCTTTTTTTTTTTTTTTTTTTAACTCTAAGGAGATTTCACTATCAGATATTTAACATGGGTATTTTGTATCATTTTCATCTTGCCATTTAAAATAGGGTTGCTATAAACTTTAGCTCATCCAGAGACATACCTTGTGACTTTTCCATTCTCAGAGACAGCACTGAAGTGTTCTTTCTATTCCCTCTCGTGAATGAACTCTTGAAATATAAGGACTATTTCTTTTGAAAGAGAATTTATCTGAGTGGTTTATAAACTCTTAAAATCTTTGCAGACACTGGCTCATAAAGGTCAAGTACTCTTTGTAAAAATGGCATTTGATTAAAATGAGATTTTCATTAACTTTAGTATTTCTTTTGCCTTTGACTCCTCTTGGCACCTTGATAATGATATAGAGCATAGTTAGTTGTCTTCTTACAGGGACCTTCACAACATTAACATGTAGGTTTTTTACTCTGAGAAGATCATCTAAATTTAAGAAGCCTTTCTTTCACTATTAAATTTTTCATCTTTTCAATGTGTATTATTCAGGATTTTTTTGATCACTAGAAACAGAAAACCTGACCAAGAGTTACTTAAAATATGTGTTTATTTGGTTAAGTAATGAGAAATTCCAAGCAGTTTTTTGTAGGTTCAATTATTCAGGAATGTCATCAAATGCTATGGTTCTTTCTGTATGTTTACTTCACTGATAATAGTTAATTGACTTTTTCCTCATGCTTGCATAAAAATTGCTGAATAAACTCTATCTAAAACTGAGTGAAATTTTGGGATTTTAAGATTCATTTCTTCTCTAAGAAAACAATAAATATCCAGTAAAGTGGGTAGTTTTCAGAGGAGTCTGTTTTCAAAAGGTATTTGAGGGAGTGTAGAGATTGGTGAGACCTTTCTTCTTTACTCCATCCATCCTTTTACTTTCCATTTCAAACCACACCTAACCTCTGGGCTACAGTTTCTTGTCAGATGAAAGGATGCTAACCTCTGGAATATTGATATTATTGAAAGTTGAGAAACAGCAAGTTTGCATCTGAATCAGACCATTAAATGTGGGCATTTTGGGTCCAGACTAGGTAATCATGGTGACAAATATGTCTCACAAAGTCCTCTAATACAGATGTTATTTGGAGCCCTATACTCTTTGGATAACTGGCTGAACATGTCCTGAATCCCAAGTTTCACAAGTTTTATAGCTTGTGAAATTCCTCCCCTGATTTCTATGAATTCCTGTGACATCTTTATTCAAAATTTAGCTTTATGAAGGAAAATGGCAGGGTAGGAGGCTCACCTTGTCCCATGTATACACATAGATAACACCCACATCAGTGTAAAAAAACCAAACAAACCAGAAAATGACACAAAGACTGGCAGAACAGACTCTACACAGGTAAATGTAGTGAAGAGGCCACATCAAAGAAGGAAGGAAAGGCAGAGATGCTGGGAGCCAAATGAACCATTTGGGCCTGTCCTAGGGAGGGAGGAACATCATGGGATACTGAGAGGGGAGGAGTCGACTCCACAATAGACACCCCAGGCATAGGGCACTTGCACCAGGAAGACAAATCTCATAATATTTGGCTTTGCAAACAAGAAAGGCTTAACTTTGCAAGTTCTTACAATCACCAGGGCTTAATATCTGGAACTTTAAAAATCAGTAGGCTCAGCTTTGGGGATGTTGAGAGCAATAGGAGACACAGTCTCCACCTTTAAAGAGGCAGGACAACAAACAATCTCACCAAGAAACATCACAGAAGAGGCAGTTAAAAAATGCCTATGGTTTATGTGGAGGAGATTTGTTTACTAGTATCAGGAAGTGTGAAGGTGTGGCAGGGATTTTAGGGGCCTTCTCCAGGAACAAAAGAGTTGGCAGGCACAGTTTCCCTTCCTGCTCCTGAACCTAGGTACCTGGACACCCATGGAATAAGCACAGACACTCTACACCTAGCTAGCTTTCACCAAATTCCCCATACCCCATTCTTCTGAGGACCTGCCCTATCCAACACACCCTCTGCAGGAGTTCATTCAAAGCTGCACCAGAAGCATGACATTGTACAGCAACCCTGATAGTGGTTAGCACAACTCTAAAGTGACTCATGACCTGGGGAGAGATGAAGATCACCACACATACCAGTTCTACTGTGGCTCCAGCAGTAGGCAGACATCTGATCTGACTGCAGGACTTGCCCACCAATGAAAACTTCTCTGGGGACACTACAGGGAGAGCACTTTGCAGTTTCATGTGATTGAAGCTCTGAAAAATGTCTGAATTGACCGAACTCAAGCCAAAGGAGACCTCAGACTGGCTCATTAACAACACAGAGACCAAGCCCTGCCTACAATAGGCAAAGAGAGACATTGCAGAGAGCTGGACTGGAAAGAAACATGGCACAACCATTCTAGTAGAGTGCCTTCAACACTTAGGAGATGTCCCTGAAGTGCTAGATCCTGGTGAATGGAGGACATTGCACTGCACGACACTACAGTACCTGTTCTTTATAAGGCCACTACTTTCAAAAAGGAGACATAACTAAATTCCTAACACAGAAACAGAGAGTTAAACAAAGTGAGGAGACAGGAATATGTCCCAAGTGAAAGAATAGGACAAAAATCACAGCAAGAGAGCTAAACAAAACAGAAATAGGTAATATATCTAATAGAGAATACAAAGTCATGGTCATAAAGATACTCACTGGACTTGAGAAAAAAGTTGAGGACCTCAGTGAGACTCTCAACAAAGAGATTGGAAACACAAAAAAGAACCAACTAGAGATGAAGAACTCAATAACTGAAATTAAAAATACACTAACAGGGGGCACCTGGGCGGCTCAGTGGGTTAAGCCTCTGCCTTCGACTCAGGTCATGATCTCAGGGTCCTGGGTTCAAGTCCCGCATTGGGCTCTCTGCTCAGCAGGGAGTCTTCTTCCCTGCCCCCGCCTGCCTCTCTGCCCACTTGTGATCTCTCTCTCTGTCAAATGAATAAATAAAATCTTTAAAAAAATACACTAACAGTACATGAGTGCATAATCAGTTGAGTGTCTGACTATGGGTTTTGGCTCAAGACATAATCTCAAGGTCTTGGGATCAAACCCCATGTTGGGCTCTGTGTTGAGTGTATAGCCTGCTTAATATTCTCTCTCTCCCTCTTCCCCTCCCATTCATGCTTTCTCTCCCTCTCTCTCAAATAAGTAAATCTTTAAAAAGATACATTAGATGGAATAAATAGTAGACTAAAGGAAGCAGAAGAAACTGCAGGACAGAGTAATGAAACAGGAGAAAGAAAAATGACTAATAAAGAATGAGAATAAATCAAGGAAACCATCAAGCATAATAATATTTGCATTATAGAGATCCCAAAGGACAAGAGAGAGAAAGGGAACAAAAAATTATTTGAACAAAATATAGCTGACAGCATCTCAAATCTAGAGAAGGAAAAAGAAATCCGGACCCAGGAGACACAGAGAACCCCCAAGAAAATCAACCCAAGGAGGACCACACAAAGATACATAGTAACTAAAATGGCAAAAGTAGTGATGAAGTGAGAATTTTAAAATCTGCAAGAGAAAAGACAACAGCTACATATAAGTGAACCTCATAAGGGTATCAGCTAATTTTTCAGCAGAAATTTTGAAGCTAGAAGAAAATGGCATGATATGTCCAAGTCACTGAAAGGAAAAAAAATCTGCAAAGAAAGATATGCTATCCAAAAGCTAGTATTCAGAACAGAAGGAGAGAGAGAGTTTCCCAAACAAAAGTAAAAGGAATTCAAGACCACTAAACCAGCCCTACAAGAAATGTTAAAGGGGTCTCCGACTAGAAAGGAAAGACCATTGAATAGGAGTAAAAACAGTAGGGAGCATGCACAAAAAAGCATAATTAAGTATATCATTTATGTATATCTACAGACATTGTAAGTATAACTAAGAATTAAGTATATCTATAAGAATCATTGGAGGGATTCACAAAATAAAAGGATATAATGTGGGGATACCATATACCTAAAACAAGAGGAGGAGAGGAGTAAAAGTTTTATATTTCAGAAAGGGTTCAAATCTAAACAACCATCAGATTAATATAGACAGCTATATGCATAAAATGTTATATATAAACCTAATGGTAATCATAAATCAAAAACTACTAATAGATATGCAAGACCTAAAGAGAAAGGAATCCAAGATATACTAAAGGAAAGCATCAAACCACAAGAGAACAGAGCAAGAGAAGAAAGGAACAGAGAACTACAAAAACAGCCATAAAACAAGTAGCAAAATTGCAATAAGTACATAGCTATCAAAAATTACTTTGACATCTGAAACAAATGGTGTACTATATGTTGCCTAATTGAATTTAAATTAAAAAAAGAAAAAAAATTACTTTAAATGTAAATGGACTAAATGCTCCAATCAAAAGACATAGGGTGATTAGGTGAATAAAAAAGTAAGGACCCATATATATGCTGTCTACAGGAGACCCAAATTGGACCTAAAGACACATGCACATTGAAAGTGAAGGTATGGAAAAATAATTTACATGCAAATGGATGTCCAAAGAAAGCCTGAGTAGCCATACTTATATTGGTCAAAATAGACTTTAAAACAAAGACTGTAACAAGAGACAAAGAAGAACACTTCATAATCATAAAGGGAATAATCCAACAAAAAGATGTAACAATGGTAAATACCTATGTTCCTAACATGTGAGTGCCTAAATATTTAAAGGAGCTAATAATAAAGATAAAGGATGGAATCGGTAGTAATATAGTAAGAGTAGGAAACTTTGATACCCCACTTACAACAATGGATAGACCACCCAAACAGAAAATCAAAAAGGAAATTGTGGCTTTGAATAAGACATTGGACCAGATGGATCTAATTGATTTATTCAGAACATTCCATTCTAAAACACTGGAATACATATACTCTTATGTGCAAATAGGAATGTTCTCCAAAAAGATCACATATTAGCCCACAATGAAGCCTCAAAAAATTAAAAAAAGGATTGAAATCATACTATGCACCTTTTCTGACCATAACTCTATAAAACTAGAAGTCAACAACAAGAAAAAAATCTGAAAAGAACATAAATACATGCAGGTTAAGTAACATTCTACTAAACAATGATTGGGTCAACCAAGAAATCAAAGAAGAAATAAAAATATTATGGATACAAATGAAAATGAAAACCGAACAGTCCAAAATCTTTGGGATGCAGCAAATTTTTTTCTAAGAGGGAAATTTATTGTAATACAGGCCTACTTGAAGAAGCAAGAAAAATTTCAAACAACTTAACCTTTCACCTAAAGGAGCTAGAAAAAGAAGAACAACAACAACAACAAAAAAAACAACCCCAAATACACTAGAAAGAGATTATAAAGATTAGAGCAAAATAAGTGGAAAAGAAACTAAAACAAACAAACAAACAAACAAACAAAACAAAACAGTAGAACAGATCAATGAAACCAGGAGTTGGTTCTTTGAAAAGATCAGCAAAATCGACAAAATTTTTCCAGGATTATCAGAGAGAGAGGGAGAACTCAAATAAACAAAATCTGAAATGAAAGAGGAGAAGTAACAAGCAACACCACAGAAATACAAAGGATCATAAGAGAATATTATGGAATATTATATGCCAACAAATAGGACAACCTAAAAGAATATAACTCCCAAAACTGAATCAGAAAGAAATAGAAAATTTGAACAGACTGATTACCAGCAAAGAAATTGAATCCATAATCAAAAAGCTGCCAACAAACAAAAGTACAAGACCAGATGGATTTAAAGTGCATTCCACCAAATATTTAAAGAAGAGCGAACACCCATTCTTCTCTAATGACTTCCAAAAATAGAAGAGGAAGCAAATCATCCAAATTTATTCTATGAGACCAACATTACTCTAACACCAAAACCAGATAAAATCAGAACAACAAAAAAAGAGAACTACAGTCCAATATGATCAACCTAAATGAACCTGATAAACTTAGATGCAAAAATCCTCAACAAAATATTAGCAAACCAAATCCAACAATACACCAAAAGAAATTATTCATCACAATAAAGTGGGATTTATTCCCAGGATGCAAGGGTGGTTTAATATTTGCAAATCAATCATTGTGATATATACATCAACAAGAGAAAGGATAAAAACCATGTTATCATTTCAACAGATGGTTTCAATAGATTTCAAAAAAGCATTTGACAAAGTACAAAATTCCATTCATGGCCAAAATGTCAACAGAATAGGTTTAGAGGGAATATACCTCAACATAAAGAAGGTCATATATGAAAAACCCACAGCTAATATCATACTCACTGGTGAAAAATTAAGAACTCTTGTTTTAATATCTGGAACAAGACAATAATGTCCACTCTTACTACTTTTATTCAACATAATACTAGAAGTCCTAGCTACAGCAATCAGATGAGAATAAGGAATAAAATGCAACCAAATAGGTAGGGAAAAAGCAAAACATTCACTATTCACAGATGACATGATATTATATATAGGAAATCCTAAAGATCCCACCAAGAAACTACCAGATCTGATAAATGAATTCAGTAAGGTTGCAATATAGAAAATTAATATATAGAAATCAATTGCACTTCTTTCTTCTTTCTTTCTTTCTTTCTTTCTTTCTTTCTTTCTTTCTTTCTTTCTTTCCTTTCTTTCTTTCTTTTTAAAGTAAGCTCCATGCTCAATGTGGAGCTTAATGCAGGGGTTGAACTCACAGCTCTGAGATCAAGACCTGAGCTGAGATCAAGAATCAGATGCTTATCTGACTGAGCTACTCAGGCACCCCCAGAAACTCATTTCATTTCTATACCCTAATAATGAAGTAGCAGAAAGAGAAATTTAAAAACAATCCCATTTACAATTGCACCAAAATTAATAAAATACTTAGGAATAAACTTAACCAAGGAAGTGAAAGACCTGTACTCTGAAAACTATTAAACAGTGATGAAAGAAATCAAAGATGACACAAACAAATTAAAAGATATTCTATGATTATATTAAACAGTGATGAAAGTAATCAAAGATGACACAAACAAATGGAAAGATATTCTACGATTATAGATTGGAAGAAGAAATATTGTTAAAATGTCCTTGACACTCAAAGCAATCTACAAATTTAATGCAATGCCTAACAATAGACTAACAGCATTTTTCATAAAACTAGGACAAATAACCTAAAACATATGGAGCCACAAAAGACCCTGAATAGCCAAAGAAATCTTGACAAAGAAGGAAAAAAACAGAAATATCATAATTCTAGATTTCTAGATATATTACAAAACCATAATACTAAAAACAGAAAACCCCCCCCAAAACCAAAAACCAAAAACAAAAACATGGTTCTGGCAAAAAATAGACTCATAGTTCAATGGAAGAGAATAGAGACCCAAGAAATAAACCCATGATTATAGATGGTCAATTCATCTTTGACAAAGAAGGCAAGAATATATTATGGAAAAAAGACAGTCTCTTCAGCAAATGGTGTTGGGAAAACTGGACAGCAACATGCAAGAGAATGAAACTGGACCAGTTTCTAACACCATATACAAAAATAAACTCAAAATGAATTAAAGACCTAATTGTGAGACCTGAAACCATAAGTATCCTAGAAGAGAGCATAGGTAGTAATTTCTCAGACATTGACCATAGCAACATTTTTAAAGATAAGTCTCCTAGGATAAGTGAAACAAAAGCAAACATAAATTCTTGGGACTACATGAAATTAAAAAGCTTCCACACAACAAAAGAAATGATCAACAAAACTAAAAGACAACTTAATGAATGAGGAACAATATTTTCAAATGAAATATTTCATAAAAGGTTAATATCCAAAATACATAAAGAACTCATACATTTCAACACCAACAAACAAACAAACAAAAAACCCAAATAATCCAATTAGAAAATGGGGCAGAAGATGTGACCAGATATTTCTCCAAAGAAGACATACAGATGACCAACTGACAAATAAAAAGATGCCCAACATCACTTATCATCAGGGAAAATGTAAATCAAAACTACAGAAAGCAACAAGTGTTGACAAGGATGTGGAGAAAAGGAAACTTTATGCACTATTGGTGGAAATGAAAACTGGGATGCCACTGTGGATAACACTATGAATGGTCTTCAAAAAAATTAAAAAGTAAGAGTTACCATATGTTCTCAAATTTCCACTACTGGGTATTCTTCAAACAACAACAACAAAACACTAATTCAAAGGAATATATGCACTTTGATGTTTATTTCAACATTAATAACAATAGCAAAATTATGAAAACAGCCTAAGTGTCCACTGATAGAAGAATGGATAATGATATGACATATACACACAATGGAATAGTACTCAGCTATAAAAAAAATGAAATCTTGCCATTTGCAACAGTATGGATGGATCTAGAGGGTATAATGGTAAGTGAAGTAATTCAGCGAAAGAGACAAATACCATATGATTTTACTCTTATATAGAAATTAAGAAACAAAGCAAAAAGTACAAAAGAGAGGGCTGGGGCAAGATGGCAGAGAAGTAGGAGATGCTGCTTCAACTGGTCCCCTAAAGTGAGCTAATTTTCTACCAGAACACTCTGAACACCCATGAAATCAGCCTAGATGCAGGATTATACACTTCTGGATCTCTACAGGGGCAGAAGACTTCAGTGGAGAGGTAAAGTGGAGTAGGAATCAGACTGATATTGGAGAATAAACAGAAGGCAGAGGGAGCAACCAGAAGTGACCCACTGGAAAATAATACCCCAATACAAGAGTACCCTGTGATTGGGGACCAGCATTAACTTGGAGTCTGGTTAAAGGCACTCAAAAAGCGATCTTAAGTGGCAACTGGTGAATCTGGGGGTCACGGGCACAGACCTAAGTCCACGGACCAACGACAGCCACTGCTGGTGACCACCCATGCCAGAGAGAGTGCAGCAAAGCCTCCAGGCTGTGATCCCTGAGCCCCTGGCTTTCCCCTGCTTGCACCTGTGCTGGGCTAGGGGCTCTCTGCATGTGAGGGAGTCTGATGTGTGCATCAGCTGGTGCTCTCTGGAACCACCTTTTGCATTCTGCACGCACACTGTGTGACTGGGGACTGACTACATTCCCTACCAACACCTGAGAGTGCTCTGTGCAGGTGCTAGCCAGTGGGCAATAGGACCCGCCAAGAGTCTGAACACTTCCAGCCCAGGCTTGAAAATCTCAGCTGCACTATCTCTGGCTGGGATCTCTCAGGTGGTCTGGACCCCAGACAGCAGTCCCAGCAAAGGCAGTCACTGGAAGTGGGCTCCCTGGACAAATATCACTTAGGGTTTTAGTGGCAAGGGGGTGCAGAGAGAAGCGGGTGCACTTTGTGCAACCCCAGAGATGTTGGCTGGGGTCGCGCACTGCCTGGGGGAGATTGCATAGCTCAGTGGAGTTTGCAGATGGGGAATCTCCGTGCTCTGGACCACCCAGAGGGGAGCAGACTGAGATTTCTCTCTGAGGCAGAGGTCAGGGTGCAGTTTGCTTTCCACTAAATCTCTGAAAAGCCACAAAAAAGCCACCAAAGAACAAAAACCTCCAGAGACTAAAAGCCTGAAAAACCGGTTTTAAGAGAGCCCAGCCCCTTCATAGGGAGCAGGAGGACTCAACCCAAGCAAGACTGACTGAAAAACAATGAAGCAGGCCTCTCACCATGAAAGCCAGCTGAAAGAATGAGAGGACAACCACCACAGGGTCCCCATAAATCTGTAAAACCCCAATATCAGGGGAAAACAAGATATTAAGTTCCTGGTATTGACCTAAAAACCTGCATACAACTTTTATTTTTAATTCATTCTCACTATTCTTGTTCTTTCCAATTTTTTAAACCTATTTATCATTACAAAGAGAGGTTCAATAGAACATATTCCATAATAACCCTTTAACTTGAACTTTTTTCATACATATAACTGTGTTTTTCTTTTGCTTTCCTATTTTTTAAATATACATATAGATATAAGCTTCAAGGTAATCCTCTTTCCCTAATCAATACTACCCCTATATATAAACCAGTTTTAATCTCCCTTTATCCCTGGGAAGTTGAGTCCTTTAACAAAGATATCAAGATAAACCCAGGAAAAATCAAAATAACCTTCCTTGCCCACATTGAGGATTTATAACCACCCTCCCATATTTTTCTTGTATCAGTATTTCCGTGTATATGTTTCTGTTCTACTATTATATAAATCTTATCCTTGGGGTTAATTTTGTCTGGGTTCTTTTTTTTTTTTCTCTTTTTCTTGTCATTTATTTTGCCAGTCTCTTCATCCATTTTTGTTTGTATAACTTATAAAGCTTACCTATGGGGTCTATTCTGGCTGGGTCTTCTCTCTCTCTCTCTTTTCCTGTCTCTCTCTTTCTCTCTCTCTTTTTTTCTTTTTCCTTTCTTTTTGGTGGTGACTTCCAGTTGCTCAGAAGCATTCCAGGGTGCACCTTGCCTGCATCATGGTTGATATATTCAGCTACACATCCACTCAACCATCTCTCACAAAAATGACTAGGAGGAGGAATGCCCAACAGAGGAAAAATTTAGAGACTGTGCCCTCTCCATCAGATTATTGGATATGGACATAGACAGTATGTTGGAAAGCGAATTCAGGGTAACAATTATCCAGGCAATGACAAGGTTGGAGAAAACCATTAAACACAACATAGAATTGATTAGGGCAGAAGTGAAAGCTGCCCAGGAAGAAGTTAAAAATGGTATCAATGAGATCCAATATAATCTAAACTCTCTAACAGCTAGGATAACTGAGGCAGAAGATAAAATTAGTGATCTAGAGGACAAACTGATAGAGAAAAGGGATCTGGAGGAGGCCTGGAACAAACAGCTTAGAAGCTATGAAAACAGAATTAGGGAAATAAATGATGCTATGAAACATTCCAACCTCAGAATTATTGGGATCCCTGAGGGGGAGGAGAAAGAAAGAAGACAAGAAGATACAGGTGAACAAATTCTCCATGAAAATTTTCCCAAACTGGGGAATGGAACCAGCGTTCATGTCCTAGAGGCAGAAAGATCACCACCGAGGATCATAGATACTAGAAAGACCTCAAGACACCTGATTGTGAAACTGATGAATTATAATTTTAGACAGGAGCTCCTGAAAGCAGCTAGGGAGAAGAGATTCCTTATGTACAGAGGAAGACCCATCAGAATAACCTCAGACCTGTCCTTTATCAAACAAGGCTCACATTCAAAATGGATGGAGAGATAAAGAGCTTCCAAGACTGGCAAGGTTTAAAAGAGTATGTGACCACCAAGCCGGCACAGCAAGAAATATTAAGGGGGGTTCTATAAAAGAAGAAAGAACCCAAGACTGTCATAGAACAGAAATTTACAGAGCAATTTATAGAAACAAGGACTTCACAGGCAACATGATGTCAATTAAAATGTATCTTTCAATAATCACTCTCAATGTGAATGGCCTAAACCCTCCCATAAAATGGCACAGGGTTGCAGACTGGATAAAATGACAGGACCCATCCATATGTTGTCTACAAGAGACCCACTTTGAACGTAAGGATACATCCACACTGAAAGTGAAGAGATAGAGAAGTATCTTTCATGCCAATGGGCCTCAAAAGAAGGCTGGGGTAGCAATTCTCATATCAAATAAATTAGACTTTAAACTAAAGACTGTAGTCAGAGATAAAGAAGGACACTACATTATTCTTAAAGGGTCTATCCACCAAGAAAATCTAACAATTGTAAATATTTATGTACCCAATTCAGGAGCTGCTAAATACATAAGATAACTGTTACTCAAGATAAAGAGTCATATTGATATGAATACATTAATAGTAGGGGATCTTAACATGCACTCTCAGTAATAGACAGATCATCCAAGCAGAAAATCAATAAAAAAACAAGACCATTGAATGACACATCGGACCAGATGGACCTCATAGATATATACAGAATATTCCACCCTAAAACAATAGAATACTCATCTTCTTAAGTGCACATGAAACTTTCTCCAGAATAGACCACATACTGGGTCACAAATCAGGGCTCAACCAATACCAAAAGATTGAGATTATTTCCTGCATATTCTCAGACCCCAATGCTTTGAATCTAGAACTCAGCCATAAGAAAAACTTGGAAGGAATTCAAACACTTGGAAGCTAAAGACCACCTTGCTTGAGAATGTGTGGATCAAGCAGGAAATCAAAGAAGAACTTAAACAATTTGTGGAAACCAATGAGAATGAAGACGCTTTGGCCCCAAAACTATGGGATACAGCAAAGGCAGTCCTAAGGGGGAAATACATAGCCATCCACGCCTCCCTAAAAAAAAAAAAAGGAAAAATCCAGAATATACCAGCTCTCTTTATACCTTAAAGAACTGGAGAATCAATAACAAATTAAGCCAACCCCACACCCAAGAAGGGAAATAATCAACATTAGAACAGAGATCAATGAGATAGAAACTAGAGATACAGTAGAACACATCAACAAAACTAGAAGCTGGTTTTTTGAAAGAACCATTGGCTAAACCAATCCAAAAGAAAAGAAAGAGGACCCAAATTAATTAAATTATGAATGAAAGGGGAGAGATTGGTTCCATCGTGTAATGGTTAGCACTCTGGACTCTGAAAAGGGAGAGATCATGACTAACACCAAGGAAATAGAAACAATCATCAGGAATTACTATCAACAGTTATATGCCAATAAGTTAAGCAACATAGACGAAATGGATGCATTCCTCGAAACCTATAAACTTCCAAAACTGAATCAGGAAGAAATTGACAACCTGAATAGACCAATATCTAGTAATGAAAATAAAGCAGTGATCAAAAATCTCCCAAAAAACAAGAGCCCAGGACCTGATGGATTCCCTGGGGAATTCTACCAAACATTCAAAGAAGAAATAATGGCTATTCTCCTGAAGCTTTTTCAAAAAATAGAAACAGAAGGAAAACTTCCAGACTCTTTCTACCTACTACCTACTACCCTGAAGCCCAAACCAGGCAAAGACTCCACCAAAAAGAATTTCAGACCAATATCCCTGATGAATATGGATGCTCTGATTCTCAACAACATCCTAGCTAATATGGTTACAACAGTACATAAAGAAGATTATCCATCATGACCAGGTGGGATTTACCCTTGCGATGCAAGGGTAGTTCAACATTCACAAATCAATCAATTTGATAGAACAAATCAATAAGAGAAGAGAGAAGAGCCACATGGTCCTTTCAATTGATGCAGAAAAAGCATTTGATAAGCTACAGCATCCATTCTTCATTAAAACGCTTCAAAGTATAGGGATAGAGGGAACATTCCTCAACTTCATAAAATCTATCTATGAAAAATCCACAGCGAATGTCATCCTCAGAGGGGAAAAGCTGACAGCCTTCCCCTTGATATTGGGAACACGACAAGGATGCCTACTCTCACCACTCTTGTTCAACATAGTATTAGAAGTCCTAGCAATAGCAATCAAACAAAACAGAGAAATAAAAGGTAATCAAATTGACAATGAAGAAGTCAAACTCTCTCTCCTCACAGATGACAAGATACTTTATATGGAAAATGCAAAAGACTCCACCCCCAAACTAGTAGAACTCATACAGCAATTCAGTTCTGTAGCAGGATACAAAATCAATGTACAGAAATCAGTTGCTTTCTTATACACTAACAATTAAAATATAGAAAGGAAAATGAGAGAATTGATTCCATTTACTATAGCACCAAGAACCATAAGATAACTGGGAATAAACCTAACCAAAGAGGTAAAGGATCTGTACTCAAGGAACTACAGAACATTTATAAAAGGATTTGAAGAAGATACAAAAAGATGGAAGACAATTCTATGCTCATGGATCAGTAGAATAAACCTTGTTGAAATGTCTATACTGCCTAGAGCAATCTATACTTTCAATGCAATCCTGATTAAAATTCCACTGGCATTTTCAAAGAGCTGGAACAAACAATCCTAAAATTTGTATGTAACCAGAAGAGACCCTGAGTTGTTACAGAAATGTTGAAAACCAAAACTTGGGGTATCACATTGCCTGATTTCAAGCTTTACTACAAAGCTGTGATCACCAAAACAGCATGGTACTGGCACAAAATCAGACACATAGACCAGTGGAACAGAGTAAGGAACCCAGATATAGACCCTCAAGTCTATGGTCAAATAATCTTCAACAAAGCAGGAAGGAAATATATAGCAGAAAAAAGACAGTCTCTTCAATAAATGGTGCTTGGAAAATTGGACAGCTATGTGTAGAAGAATGAAACTCAAACATTCTTTTACACCATACACAAAGATAAACTCAAAATGGATAAAAGACCTCAACATGAGGCAGGAATCTATCAAAATTCTAGATCAAAACATAGGCAGTAACCTCTTTGACATCGGCTACAGCAACTTCTTTCAAGATATGTCTCCAAAGGCAAAGGAAACAAAAGTGAAAATGAACTTTTGGGACTTCATCAAGATCAAAGCTTCTGCACAGCAAAGGAAACAGTCAACGAAACAAAGAGGCAACCCACGGAATGGGAGAAGATATTCGCAAATGACACTACAAATGACACTACAGATAAAGGGCTAGTATCCAAGATCTGTAAAGAACTCCTCAAACTGAACACACACAAAACAGATAATCATGTCAGAAAATGGGCAGAAGACATGAACAGACACTTCTCCAAAGAAGACATGCAAATGGCTAACAGACACATGAAAAATGATCATCATCATTAGCCATCAGGCAGATTCAAATCAAAACCAGATTGAGACAACATCTTACACCAGTTAGAGTGGCCAAAATTAACAAGACAGTAAACAACATGTGTTGGAGAGGAGGTAGAGAAAGGAGAAGCCTCTTACACTGTTGGTGTGAATGCAAGTTGGTGCAGCCACTTTGGAAAACAATGTGGAGATTCCTTAAGAAATTAAAAATAGAGCTACCCTATGACTCTGCAATAGCACTACTGGGTATTTACCCCAATGATACTGATGTAGTGAAAGGAAGGGCCATCTGTACCCCAATGTTCATAGCAGCAATGGCTGCAGTCACCAAACTGTGGAAAGAACCAAGATGCCCTTCAACAGACGAATGGATAAAAAAGATATGGTAAATATATACTATGGGATATCCATCAGAGAGGTTGAATACCCAATTGCTGTATCAACATGGACAGAACTGGAAGAGATTATGCTGAGTGAAATAAGTCAAGCAGAGAGAGTCCATTATCATATGATTTCACTTACTTATGGAGCATAAGGGATGACAAGGATGACATGGGGAGATGGAGAGGAGACGGGAGTTGGGGGAAATTGGAGGGGGAGACAAACCATGAAAGACTGTGGACTCTGAGAAACAAACTGAGGGTTTTGGAGGGGAGGGGTTGGGGGGTTAGGTGAGCTTGGTGGTGGGTACTATGGAGGGCACAATTGCATGGAGCCCTGGGTGTGGTGCATAAACAACGAATGCTGGAACACTGAAAAGAAATGAAACAAAATGGAAAAAAAGCAAATACAGAAATATATTTAGATGGCAAATTAAAAAAATTTTTAAAATTTCAGTGTGTTTGTGTGTCTGTGTGTCTGTGTGTTCCACCTCTTCTTTATTAACTCATCAGTTGATGGATATTTATTTATTTGTTTGTTTGTTTGTTTTTTAAAGATTTTATTTATTTATTTGATAGACAGAGATCACAAGTAGGCAGAGAGGCAGAGAGAGAGGAGGAAGCAGGCTGTCCGCAGAGCAGAGAGCCCGATGTGGGGCTCGATCCCACGACTCTGGGATCCTGACCCGAGCCGAAGGCAGCAGCTTTAACCCGCTGAGCCACCCAGGCCCCCCAGTTGATGGATATTTAGACTCTTCCCGTAATTTGCCTACTAAATGATGGCCTATAAACATCGGGTGCATGTATTTTTTTGGATTGGTATTTTTGTATTTTTTAGATAATTACATAGTAGTACAATTCATAGGGTAGTTTTTATTTTTCACTTTTGGCTGAACATCCATACTGTTTTACAGAGTGGCTGCACAAGTTTGCGTCCCCACTAACAATGTAAAACTTTCCCCCCTTCACATCCTCACAACAACAGCAACACCTGTTGTTGTTGATATGTGTTATTGTATTGTGTTGTTGTTGATCTTGTGTTATTGATTTTGGCCATTCTGACAGATGTCACATGATATCTCATCATAGTTTCGATTTGTATTTCCCAATAATCAGTATTGTTGAAGATTTTTTCACATGTCTGTTGGCCAGCTGTAGGTCTTTGTAAAAATGTCTATTCATGTCTCCTGCTCATTTTTAATTGAATTATTCCTTTTTTTGAATGTTGAGTTTTGTGAATTCTTTATATATTTTGGATACTAATCCTCTATTGGATTTATCATTTGCAAATATCTTCTCCCATTCCATAGGTTGCCTTTCAGTTTTGTTGATTGTTCCTTTTGCTGTGCAGAAAATGTTTATTTTGATAAAGTCCTAATAGTTTATTTTTACTTTTGTTTCCCTTGCCTCAGGACACATATCTAGAAAGATATATCTAGAAAGATATGGCCATAAGCTATGGCCAATATCAAAGAGGTTACTGCCTGTGTTATTCTTTTTTTTTATTTTTTATTTTTTATTTAAGCTTTATTTAAACATATAATGTAACCCCACCACCCTCTCCCAACCCCTCTTCCCCCCACCCCCCTCAGTTTGTTTTATGACATTAAGAGTCTCTTTTGGTTTGTCTCCCTCCCGATCCCATCTTGTTTCATTTTTACTTTTCCTACCACCTTAACTCCCACCCCCGTTGCATCTCCACTTCCTCATATCAGGGAGATCATGTGATACTTGTCTTTCTCCAGTTGACTTATTTCGCTAAGCATAATACGCTCTAGTTCCATCCATGTTGTCGCAAATGGTAAGATTTCATTTCTTTTGATGGCTGCATAGTATTCCATTGTATATATATACCACCTCTTCTTTATCCATTCATCTGTTGATGGACATCTAGGTTCTTTCCATAACTTGGCTATTGTGGACATTGCTGCTATAAACATTCGGGTACACGTGCCCCTTTGGATCACTACGTTTGTATCTTTAGGGTAAATACCCAGTAGTGCAATTGCTGGGTCATAAGGTAGCTCTATTTTCAACTTTTTGAGGAACCTCCATGCTGTTTTCCAGAGTGGTTGCACCAGCTTGCATTCCCACCAACAGTGTAGGAGGGTTCCCCTTTCTCCACATCACTTGGCATCAGGGAAATACAAATCAAAACCACAATGAGATACCACCTCACACCAGTCAGAATGGCTAAAATGAACAAGTCAGGAAATGACAGATGCTGGCGAGGATGTGGAGCACTTTTTCATGTGTCTGTTGGCCATCTGGATGTCTTCTTTGCAGAAATGTCTGTTTCTGTCCTCTGCCCATTTCTTGATTGGATTATTTGTTCTTTGGGTGTTGAGTTTGCTAAGCTCTTTATAGATTTTGGATATTAGCCCTTTATCTGATATGTCGTTTGCAAATATCTTTTCCCACTCTGTCAGTTGTCTTTTGGTTTTGTTGACTGTTTCCTTTGCTGTGCAAAAGCTTTTGATCTTGATGAAGTCCCAATAGTTCATTTTTTCCCTTGTTTCCCTTGCCTTTGGCATTGTTCCTAGGAATGAGTTGCTGCAGTTGAGGTCGAAGAGGTAGCTGCCTGTGTTCTCCTCAAGGATTTTGATGGATTCCTTTCTCACGTTGAGGTCCTTCATCCATTTTGAGTCTATTTTCGTGTGTGGTGTAAGGAAATGGTCCAATTTCATTTTTCTGCATGTGGCTGTCCAATATTCCCAACACCATTTGTTGAAGAGGCTGTCTTTTTTCCATTGGATGTTCTTTCCTGCTTTATCGAAGATTAGTTGACCACAGAGTTGAGGGTCTATTTCTGGGCTCTCTATTCTGTTCCATTGATCTATGTGTCTGTTTTTGTGCCAGTACCATACTGTCTTAATGATGACAGCTTTGTAGTAGAGCTTGAAGTCTGGAATTGTGATGCCACCAACTTTGGTTTTCTTTTTCAATATTCCTTTGGCTATTCGAGGTCTTTTCTGGTTCCATATAAATTTTAAGATTATTTGTTCCATTTCTTTGAAAAAATTGGATGGAATTTTGATAGGCATTGCATTAAATGTGTAGATAGCTTTAGGTAGCATAGACATTTTCACAATATTTATTCTTCCAATCCATGAGCATGGAACATTTCTCCATTTCTTTGTGTCTTCCTCAATTTCTTTCATGAGTACTTTATAGTTCTCTGAGTATAGATTCTTGGCCTCTTTGGTTAGGTTTATTCCTAGGTATCTTATGGTTTTGGGTGTAATTGCAAATGGGATTGACTCCTTAATTTCTCTTTCTTCTATCTTGTTGTTGGTGTAAAGAAATGCAACTGATTTCTGTGCATTGATTTTATACCCTGACACTTTACTGAATTCCTGTACAAGCTCTAGCAGTTTTGGAGTGGAGCCTTTTGGGTTTTCCACATATAGTATCATATCATCTGCAAAGAGTGATAGTTTGACTTCTTCTTTGCTGATTTGGATGCCTTTAATTTCTTTTTGTTGTCTGATTGCTGAGGCTAGGACTTCTAGTACTATGTTGAACAGCAGTGGTGATAGCGGACATCCCTGCCGTGTTCCTGACCTTAACGGAAAAGCTCTCAGTTTTTCTCCATTGAGAATAATACTTGCCATGGGTTTTTCATAGATGGCTTTGATAATATTGAGGTATGTGCCTTCTATCCCTACACTTTGAAGAGTTTTGATTAGGAAGGGATGTTGCACTTTGTCAAATGCTTTTTCAGCATCTATTGAGAGTATCATATGGTTCTTGTTCTTTCTTTTGTTAATGTACTGTATCACATTGATTGATTTGCGGATGTTGAACCAACCCTGCTGCCCTGGAATAAATCCCACTTGGTCGTGGTGAATAATCCTTTTAATGTACTGTTGGATCCTATTGGCAAGAATTTTGGTGAGAATTTTCACATCTGTGTTCATCAAGGATATTGGTCTGTAATTCTCTTTTTTGATGGGATCCTTGTCTGGTTTGGGGATCAAGGTGATGCTGGCCTCATAAAATGAGTTTGGAAGTTTTCCTTCCATTTCTATTTTTTGGAACAGTTTCAGGAGAATAGGAATTAATTCTTCTTTAAATGTTTGGTAGAATTCCCCTGGGAAGCCATCTGGCCCTGGGCTTTTGTTTGTTTGGAGATTTTTGATGACTGTTTCAATCTCCTTACTGGTTATGGGCCTATTCAGGTTTTCTATTTCTTCCTGGTTCAGTTTTGGCAGTTTATATGTCTCTAGGAAAGCATCCATTTCTTCCAGATTGTTGAATTTTTTGGCATAGAGTTGTTCATAATATGTTCTTATGATTGTTTGTATTTCTTTGGTGTTGGTTGTGATCTCTCCTCTTTCATTCATGATTTTATTTATTTGGGTCCTTTCTCTTTTCTTTTTGATAAGTCTGGCCAGGGGTTTATCAATCTTATTAATTCTTTCAAAGAACCAGCTCCTAGTTTCATTGATTTGTTCTATTGTTTTTTTGGTTTCTATTTCATTGATTTCTGCTCTGATCTTTATGATTTCTCTTCTCCTGCTGGGTTTAGGCTTTCTTTGCTGTTCTTTCTCGAGCTCCTTTAGGTGTAGGGTTAGGTTGTGTATTTGAGACCTTTCCTGTTTCTTGAGATAGGCTTGTATTGCTATATATTTTCCTCTCAGGACTGCCTTTGCTGTGTCCCACAGATTTTGGACCGTTGTGTTTTCATTATCATTTGTTTCCATGGTTTTTTTCAATTCTTCTTTAATTTCCTGGTTGACCCATTCATTTTTTAGAAGGATGCTGTTGAGTCTCCATGTATTTGTGCTCTTTCCAAATTTCCTCTTGTGATTGAGTTCTAGCTTCAGAGCATTGTGGTCTGAAAATATGCAGGGAATGATCCCAATCTTTTGATACCTGTTGAGACCTGATTTATGACCCAGGATGTGATCTATTCTGGAGAATGTTCCATAGGCACTAGAGAAGAATGTGTATTCTGTTGCTTTGGGATGGAATGTTCTGAATATATCTGTGATGTCCATCTGCTCCAGTGTGTCATTTAAGACCTTTATTTCCTTGTTGATCTTTTGCTTGGATGATCTGTCCATTTCAGTGAGGGGTGCGTTAAAGTCTCCAACTATTATTGTATTCTTGTCAATGTGTTTCTTTGATTTTGTTATTAATTGGTTTATATAGTTGGCTGCTCCAATGTTAGGGGCATAGATATTTAAAATTGTTAGATCTTCTTGTTGGACAGACCCTTTGAGTATGATGAAGTGTCCTTCCTCATCTCTTATTATAGTCTTTGGCTTAAAATCTAATTGATCTGATATAAGGATTGCCACCCCAGCTTTCTTCTGATGTCCATTAGCATGGTAAATTGTTTTCCACCCCCTCACTTTCAATCTGGAGGTGTCTTCAGGTCTAAGATGAGTTTCTTGTAGGCAGCATATGGATGGGTTTTGTTTTTTTATCCATTCTGAAACCCTGTGTCTTTTGATTGGGGCATTTAGCCCATTTACATTCAGGGTAACTATTGAGAGATATGAATTTAGTGCCATTGTATTGCCTGTATGGTGATTGTTACTGTATAATGTCTCTGTTCCTTTGTGGTAATACTTTTAGGGTCTCTCTTTGCTTAGAGGACCCCTTTCAATATTTCCTGTAGAGCTGGTTTGGTGTTTACAAACTCTTTCAGTTTTTGTTTGTCCTGGAAGCTTTTAATCTCTCCTTCTATTTTCAATGATAACCTAGCTGGATAAAGTATTCTTGGCTGCGTGTTTTTCTCGTTTAGTGCTCTGAATATATCATGCCAGTTCTTTCTGGCCTGCCAGGTCTCTGTGGATAAGTCTGCTGCCAATCTAATATTTTTACCATTTTATGTTACAGACTTCTTGTCCCATGCTGCTTTCAGGATTTTCTCTTTGTCGCTAAGACTTGTAAATTTTACTATTAGATGGCGGGGTGTGGGTCGATTCCTATTGATTTTCAGGGGTGTTCTCTGCACCTCCTGGATTTTGATGCTTGTTCCCCTTGCTATAATAGGGAAATTCTCTACAATTATCCTCTCCAGTATACCTTTTGCTCCTATTTCTCTTTCTTCTTCTGGAATCCCAATTATTCTAATGTTGTTTCATCTTATGGCATCACTTATCTCTCGAATTCTCCCCTCATGGTCCAGTAGTTGTTTGTCTCTCTTTTGGTCAGCTTCTTTATTCTCTGTCATTTGGTCTTCTATATCACTAATTCTGTCTTCTGCCTCATTTATCCTAGCAGTAAGAGCCTCCATTTTTGATTGCACCTCATTAATAGCTTTTTTTATTTCAACTTGATTAGACTTTAGTTCTTTTATTTCTCCAGAAAGGGCTTTTATTTCTCCTGACAGGGGTTCTCTAATATCTTCCATGCCTTTTTGAGCCTGGCTAGAACCTTGAGAATCGTCATCCTGAATTCCAGATCTGACATATTACCAATGTCTGTATTGATTAGGTCCCTAGCCTTTGGTCCTGTCTCCTGCTCTTTTTTTTGTGGTGAGTTTTTCCGCCTTGTCATTTTGTCCAGATAAGAATCCGCTGTTCTCCTTGTTAAGTGAACTTGGTCTTGGCTGTATTTCTTTGATCTTCTGGGGGAGGGGCCTGTTGTAGTGATTCTCAGGTGTCTTTGCCCCAGGCGGAGTTGCACCACCCTTACCAGGGGCCGGGCTAAGTAATCCTCTCAGGTTCGCTTTCAGGAGCTTTTGTTCCCTGAATGCTTTCCGTAGAGTTCCGGAGGACGGGAATGACAATGGCAGCCTCCCAATCTCCGGTTCAGAGGAGCTGAGAGCTAGGGGCCCCAGTCTTCAGTGCACCTTCATAGAAAAGTGTTTAATCCCTCCGATCTCCCTAGCCCACGTTTGCGCCCGGTGACCGTGCTCAGAGAAAATCGTGCGTAAGCAGTCCCATCTCACTGGCTTCTGGGAGCGCTCCGAGCTCACCCAGCCTGTGACCAAGCATCTCTGTCTCTGGCAGAGTCCCACCTGGAGTCTCCGGACCCCGTAGATCCCTGAGCTCTCCTGGGTCGGAGTCTCCCCGGATCTTGTGGGGACCCCTCGCACAGAGCACCAGCCCGTGCCACAGAGCACCGGTCCGTGTCACAGACCACTAGGAAACCTCGGCTCTGTTTCTGCAGCCGGCTTCCCTGCTCTAATACCTGTGAGCTCTGCGACACTCAGACACCCCCGATCCTTCTGTGACCCTGCGGGACCCGAGTCCACATTGTCCCCGTGAGGTCTTCACCCCAGTGTAGCCTCTGGAGCGATGTCCCTCCGTGGAGCCGACTTTTAAAAGTCCTGATTTTGTGCTCCGCCGCTTGCCGGGAGCCGGCCCCTCCCCCTGGGGTCTATCTTCCTGTCGCGTTGGATTCAATTCTCCGCTGGTCCTACCTTTCAGAAAGTGGTCGATTTTCTGTTTCTAGAATTGTTGTTTTTCTTCTCTTCGATCTCCTGTTGGATTCGTAGGTGTTCGGAATGGTTTGATAGGCTATCTAGCTGATCTCCTGCTGGCTGATGTCGTCTCAGCCTGCTACTTCTCCGCCATCTTGACTCCTCCCCTCTGCCTGTGTTATTCTTTAGATTTTTATAGTTTCAGGTCTCACATTTAACTCTTTAATCCATTTTGAATTTATTTTTGTGTATGGTATAAGAAAGTGATCAATTTTCCCAACACCATTTGCTGAAGAGACTGTCTTTTTCCTCATTGTGTATTCTTTCCTGATTTGTTGAAGATTAATTGACCATGTAGTTGTGGGTTCTTGTATGGGTTTTCTATTCTATTGATCTTTGTTTCTATTTTTATTCAGTGCCATATTATTATGATCACTGCAACTTTGTAATATATCTTGAAGTCCAGAATTGTGACACCTCCAACTTTGCTTTTCATTTTTCAAGGTTGCTTTGGTGATTCAGGGTCTTTTGTGGTTTTGTACAAATTTTAGGGTTGTTTATTCTATCTCTGTGGAAAATGCTGTTGATATTTTATAAGAATTATATTAAATGTATAGATTGTTTTGGGTAGTATAGACATTTTAACAATATTTGTTCTTTCAGTCCATGAACATGGAATGTCTTTCCATTTCTTTGTGCCATCTTCAATTTCTTTCATCAGTCGTTTGTAGTTTTCAGAGTATAGTATTTTTTACCCCTTTTGTTAGGTTTATTCCTAGGTATCTTATTGTTTTGGTGCAATTGTAAATGACATTGATTCCTTAATTTCTCTGTCTGTTGCTTCATTATTGGTGTAATGAAATGTAATAGATTTCTGGATGTTGATTTTGTATCCTGTGAATTTACTAAATTCATTTATCAGGTCTAGCAGTATTTTGGTGGAGTTTTTTGGGTTTTCTACATATGGTATCATGTCATTTTCAAATAATGATAGTTCTACTTCTTTGTCAATTTGGATGCATTTTATTTATTTTTTGTCTAACTGCAGGAGCTAGGTTTCTAGTACTATGTTAAATAACAGTGGTGAGAATGGATATCCTTGTCTTATTCCTGTCTGTAGAAAAAAAGGTCTCAGTTTTTCCCCATTGAGGATGATATTAGCTGTGGATTTTTCATATACAGCCTTTATTATGTTGAGATATATGTTCCCTCTAAACCCACTTTTTTGAGGGTTTTTATCATGAATCGTTATTGTACTTTGTCAAATGTTTTTTCTGCATCTATTGAAGTGATCATATGGTCCTTATCCTTCCTTTTATTAATGTGGTGTATTATGTTGATTGATTTGTGAATATTGAACCACACTTTCAACCCAGGAATAAATCCAACTTGATTGTGGTGAATGTTTTTTTTCCATGTATTATTGTATTTGATTTGCTAGCATTTTATTGAGAATTTTTACATACATGTTCATCAAGGATATTGGTTAGTAGTTCTCTTTTTTAGTGGACTCTATCTGGTTTTGGTATCAGGGTAATGATGGCCTCTTAGAATGAATTTGGAAGTTTTCCCTCCTTTTCTATTTTTTGGAAGTTTGAGAAGAACAGGTATTAACTCTTCTTTAAATAATTCACCTATGAAACCATCTAGCCCTGGAATTTAGTTTGTTGGGAGTTTTTTGATTACTGATTCAACTTCATTGTTGGTTATCAGTCTTTTCCAATTTTCTCTTTCTTACTGTTTCAGTTTCAGTGGTTTATATGTTTCCAGGAATTTTTCCGTTTCTTCCAGGTTGTCCAATTTGTTGGCATATAGAGTTTCATAATATTCTCTTAACAATTGTTTTATTTCTGTGGTGTTGGTTGTTATTTATTTTCTGTCACTTGTGATCTTACTTAAGTTCTTTCTCTTTTCTTTTTGATAAGTGTAGCTAAAGGTTTATAATTTTATTGAATTTTTTTCAAAGAACCAGCCTCTGTTTTTGTTGTTGTTGTTGTTTCTCTACCATTCATTTTTACTTTAATCTTTATGATTTCCTTTCTTCTACTGGCTTTAGGCTTCTTTTGTTGTTTCTTTCTAGCTCCTTTATGTGTAAGTTTTTAGGTCATGTATTTGAGATTTTTCTTGATTCTTAATGTAGGCTTTTACTGCTATATACTTTCCTCTTGAGATTGCTTTTGCTGCATACCAAAGGTTTTGGAACCGTGGATTTTCATTTGTTTCCATGCATTTTTAAAATTTCTTCTTTGATTAACTGGTTGACCCTTCACTGTTTAGTAGCATTTTGTTTAAACTTCAAGTATACGTGGTCTTTCCAAAGTTTTTCTTGTGGTTGACTTCTAGTTTCATAGCATTGTGGTCAGAGAAGGTGCATAGTATAATTTCAGACTTTTTATATTTGTTGAGGCCTGATTTATGACCTAATGTGTGATCTGTTCTGGAGAATTTCCCAAGTGCATTTGAAAAATGTGTGTATGTTGCTGTTTCAGGATGGAATGTTCTTAATATATATGTTAATATATATATGTGTTAAGTCCATCTGGTCCAGTGTGTCATTCATAGTCATTGTTTCCTTGTTTATTTTATGTTTAGATGATCTTCCCATTTATGTAAGTGAGTTGTTAACGTCCCTTACTATTGTTATATATTGGTTCATTTATGTTTGGTACTGTTTTATATATTTGGGTATTCTCATATTATGGGCATAAATATTTACAATTGTTAGATCTTCTTGTTGGATTGTCTCCTTTATTATGATATAATTCCCTTCTCTGTCTTTTGTCAGAGTCTTTGTTTGAGAGTCTAGTTTGTCCAATATTGCTACTCTGGCTTTCTTTTGATATCCATTTGTGTGATAAATGTTTCTCCATCCCCTTACTTTCAATCTGTCTTTATACCTAAAATGAGCTCTTGTAAGCAGTATATAGGTGGGTCTTGTGTTTTTATTCATCCTGACACCCCATGTCTTTTGATTAAAGCATTTAGCCCATATACTTTCAAAGTAATTATTGATGGATATGTAATTAGTGCCATCTTATCACTTGTTTTGTCATAGTTTCTGGAGATTTCTCTCATCCTTTTTAATCTTTTTCACTTTTGGTCTTTCTTTTCCATTCAAAAAATCTACTTTAATATTTCTTGCAGGGCTGGTTTAGTGGTCACAAACTCCTTTTGTTTTTGTTTGTCTGGGAAACTCTTTTTCTTTCCTTCTATTCTGAATGATAGCCTTGGTGGATAGAATACTCTTGGCTGCAGATTTTCCAGATTCAGCACTTGGAATATATCATGGCACTCCCTTCTGGCTTGCTAAATTTCTGTTGAGAAATTCCCAGCTAACCTTCTAGGTTTTCCCTTTTAAGTTAATGACTTCTTTTGTTTTGTTACTGTTAAGATTTTTTTTCTTTATCACTATATCTTGCCAATTTAATTACAATATGTACTGATGTTGCCTGCTTTTGTTGATTTTGATGGGAGTTCTCTGTGTCTTTTGGGTCTGAATGTCTGTTCAGGGATTAGGGAAGATTAGGGAAGTTTTCTGCTATTATTTCATAAAATAAATTTTCTGCCCACTTTTCTCTCTCTTCCTCTTCTGGGGCTTCTATAACATGAATGTTATTTTGTTTGATGGAGTTACTGATTTTCCTAAATCTATTCTTATGTTACATTATTTTTCTTTCTCTCTATTGTTTGGCTCCATTGCTTTCCATTACTCTGTTTTCTATGTCACTAATTCATTCCTCTGCTTCTTCCAGCCTGCTATTCATTGCATCAAGCCTGTTACCACTCTCTTTATTGCATTCTT
>ML105510.1:0-14985 GCA_003697995.1 Taxidea taxus jeffersonii | reverse complement strand
TTAATTGGAAACCAAACCAAAATCTCTAGATATGGCCTCAGGGTCTGTTTGGCAACCTCAGATTAATATGGGAGAATCTGTATTACAAACTGACATCAGTGACTGGTACTTTCAGATTCCTCCCTTATTTCTCTCCCCACCTTCCCAGAAAATCATTATAACAAGTTAAAAATACGGCTTTCCCATTTTTCACACTTGTCACCATTTTCAGAAAAGCTTTTATTAGCCATTGTCATCAAATGTCATTCCCCACATACAATGTCTTTTCTTGCCTATGAAGGATACTTTCTCATGCTAGAGAGAAATGAAAGATTAGAAATCTAATCATATACAATCTTGTTTAATATAGTCACCAAAGAGGTAACTTTCCACCACTACTTGAGAATAATGTTTTGTGTTTTTTGTTTTTTAAAACCCAATCTGATCTCAAAATCGCTCAGTAAATGAGAAATACAAATCTAACTGAAAAAGAAACTGTTCCTTGAGTCACTATTCAAGAAATGCTAATTTAAACAAGATATCTTCAAATTCTTTAACAGAGAAATATTTTTTTGTTGTTAAAGCATTAAATAGTAGCTTATTCACTCCATGATTACAACAAACCCCAATAGACAAGTCTGCTATTTATCATTTCTTAAAAGGGTAAATAAAAATTATAAGAAGATGCCTGAACTTATTGGTTTTAATAATGTGTTTGTTCTAAACTGATGTAATTTAAACACGATCAGTTGAAAAGCTATATTTTATAGTACTGACTTGTCTATCCACCTAAGAATATTCATATTCTATTGCAAATAAGCCTAATAGAGAGAAAACCATAAACTCTCTGATGTTACCATTTTTTTATTGTAAAGCAAAGATTTTAACACATTTGCCCTTAAATTTTCATTCTTTTTCTCTAAAGATTTTATTTATTTGTTGTAGAGCATGCACACATGTGCATGCACATACACACACACACTCAGGAGCGACCAGGGGCGTGGGCGGTTGGGTAGTGTCATACAGGAGGAAAGAGAGGGACAAGCAGACTATGCTAACCATGGAGACAGAGGCAGGGCTGGATCATCTCAGAACCAGAGATCACGACCCCAGCAGAAATGGAATCAGATGCTCAATCCACTGAGCCACCATGGAACCTCTAAATCTTAATTCTTAATTCAGATATGATTAATTGCTTTCTGTTAGTAATTCCTTTCCGGATAGTTGCTTTATTTTTTTAAACCAAACTTAAACAACAATGAGCAGTAAACTGTGTCATTTTTATAAGGCTGAGTTCCCTTTCCAGATATTTGAGAATCAGTGTCAAATTTTATCTTCTGATATTAATTACAGTAATCATTTGAAAAATCAGTTTTGTTCATTAAAATTTTAAACAAATGCTTGTGATTTGAAAACAACTGAAAAACTGAGGCTTATATTTTGTTTCACAAATATAAGGAAGTGGTTTCCTCAAGTTCATTTTAGATGAATTTACAGATATTTTTGTTATTTTATATAAGTAACTTTTTATAGCCCCTATGGAGTGAGAATAGGCTTAGAATAAAATTAAAAAGTTTTCTTCTCAGTTTTCTTTCCAACAACTAAAAAACACATTGAGACTTTAGATTCAGCAATATAAATTTTTGAATTCGTATGCACCATCATAACAATTTAATTGAATACTGAGGTTTATATCAGGAATCAGAGTTTAATAATCCTTTGGTTACTTCTTCCTCCTATGCTAAGGAACCAACAAACTCCTTCCTTTCATTATGTTTAAAAACTGTTCTGAAACATAATTGGGCGAACTTCAAATGAAGAAACTCTATCACTGACTTCTATGTAACAAATGTGATTATATCAGTAAAAGACACATGTTGAAGCACTTCAAAAAAAACTTTTTTTTAGTTCTGCATCACAAAACTGAATAATATTAATATACTATATGTACCATATAGTATATTAGCTCATTAGTATTAAGTTGAGGAATAATGGAAAGCAGAAGAGTAGAAAAGAAAAATCTTCTTTTATTAGGTACAGGCTGTAGACTAGGCATGTGATAAGATTTTTTTGTATATGGTATTTACTCACAGGAACCTTATATACTGAAAATTATCCCCATTTACCAGGCAAGAAAATTGAGACTCAGACAAGTAAAGTAATTCATCGAATGTCTCATAAGTGGAATTTCTGCCCTTATCTTACAAATTATGATGCCCATTATCTGACTTTCTGGAAAAGGAACAAACTGTAGAAACGAAAGAGAAAAAAAAAGTGAAGCAAAGAATCTCCAAACTCTGTAGTGTAGTCAGGAGCATACAGCTACCTTTCCGAAACTAACACCAAAATGTAGCCCTCTGCAAATATCTTTTTTTTTTTTAAGATTTTATTTATTTATTTGACAGAGATCACAAGTAGGCAAAGAGGAAGGCAGAGACAGAGAGGGGGGAAGCGGGCTCCCCGCCGAGCAGAGAGCCCGATGCGGGGGCTCAATCCCAGGACCCCAAATCATGACCTGAGCCGAAGGCAGAGGCTTTAACCCACTGAGCCACCCAGGTGCCCCTGCAAATATCTCTTACCAGTTCTTTGGTGTAAGCTATAAAGAAATAAAGAATGACAAGGTCTCATCTGCCTATTAATTGCTAAGTGGATATAGATGTAAAATTACTAGGTCTTGTGCAAGCCCTCATCTAGGGTAAGCAGGTGAGATCCCTTCTTCAGGGACAAAACTTAAATGATACCAAAAAACTCAGTAATCAAGGTAGATAGTATCTTAATGCAATATTTCACTAAATCGAACTTAATGCAAAAAAAATCCATAATGAGCAACATAATATTTTAAATAGACAAAATCAGTATTATGGATTTTTCCTTTTGTTTCAGGCTCCCATATGATTTGTCAAGGTACTGTTACTGATCCTGGCAATCACCTAAGACCATCTGCTAGAGATGAAAAATGCTGAGTGAAAGAATATATGATTATAAATTTCACATAATTATCATATTTAATGACCCTAAGTGTTATGTTTTTACATTCCAGCAAATTTGAAATTATAATGAATCTCTTAGAGAATCCTGTATCATAATCACTGATTGTGAGGCAGGAGTTCTTTTAAGGTTGCCCTTGCTTGTGCAGGTAAATCTGGTTATAATTCTTAATGACATGACTAGATAAATATAAACTGCTTACTTTTCTCACAAAGCTATTTGTTATCTGAAAACTCTCCACTGACACATTCTGGTAACATTATATAAGGACTAGAACCAAAACTTGTAGAATGGCATGAAAGAAAATCCTGGTGACAACACTGGAACACTATTGATGCAAAATGATTTATTGCCAATGCTCATGACGGTAAGGTAAGTGATGATGAGTGGATAAAGAGAAATACAGATGACTCAGAGCCAAGAAGTAACGATTTTTAGATTGTTAATACAAGAGAAATTTTAAAATTTACCTTCTTTTTATTTTTTTAATTTAAATTCAATAAGCCAACATATAGTACATTATTAGTTTTTGATGTAGTGTTCAATGATTCATTAGTTGTATACATTATGCACAGTAGTTGGTATATAATTTAAAAATCTATGTTTAGGGGCTCCTGAGTGGCTCAGTGGGTTAAGCCTCTGCCTCAAGCTTGGGTCATGATCTCAGAGTCCTGGGATTGAGCCTCGCATTGGGCTCTCTGCTCAGCAGGGAGCCTGCTTCCCTCTCTCTCTCTACCGGCCTCTCTGCCTACTTGCGATCTCTCTCTGTGTTAAATAAATAAATACATAAATATTTTTAAAAATCTATGTTTAAGGAAGTTTAAAGAATATAAAACAAAAATCCAATGTGATAAGCTTTGTATCATAGCTAATTACCAGTATTGCAGTCTTTGTTCTTAGTACATAAAATAATAGTCCGTCATAACTAAAGACATCTTAAATTCAATAAAATATGGTACTGCCAAAATGCACTACAAATAAAATTTTTCTGTTAGTACTATGCAGGTATTTTCTCCTAATCTATATTGTATCATTAACTTTGTTTTTGATGGCTCTTGTAGTTCAAAGTAATTTTTTCTTAATGCATTCTAATCTACTTTTCCTCTAAGTACTTATTTTTTAAACCAATCTATAATTTTTTTATTTTATTTTTTCAGTGTTCCAAAATTCATTTTTATGCACCACACCTAGTGCTCCATGCTTTAAGTACTTATTTTTATTATTTAATCAGGTCTACTACTTCCTACATTACTAAAATATTCTGTATTTTCATTTTACACAATAGATTTTTAAGACAATGGAATACTATGCAGCCATCAAAAGAAATGAAATCTTGGGAGGCCTCGGTGGCTCAGTTGGTTAAGCGGCTGCCTTCGGCTCAGGTCATGATCCCAGTGTCCTGGGATCGAGTCCCACATCGGGCTCCTTGCTGGGCAGGGAGCCTGCTTCTCCCTCTGCCTCTGCCTTCCTCTCTGTCTGCCTGTGCTCGCTCTCTCTAACAAATAAATAAATAAAAATAAAATCTTAAAAAAAAAAAAAAGATGAAATCTTGCCATTTGCAAAGACATAGATGGAACTAGAGGTATCATGCTAAGCAAAATAAGTCAATCAGAGAAAGATAATTATCATATGATTTGAGAGGCTGGGTGGGTTGTGGGGGTAGGGAGGGAAAAAATGAAACTAGATGGGATCAGGAGGGAAACAAACCTTAAGACATCTTAATCTCAGGAAACTAACTGAGGGTTGCTGGGGGGGGGGGGGGGGGGGAGGGGGGGCGGGGTTATGGACATGGGAAGGGTCTGTGCTATGTTGAGTACTGTGAATTGTGTAAGCCTGATGATTCACAGACCTGTACCCCTGAAACAAATAAGACATTATATGTTAATTTAAAAAAAGAAAAGACGTATTTCTTTGAGAGAGAATTAGCACATATGCACACATGCACGCGCACACACACACACATACACATGGGGTAGGAGCAGAAGGAGCTGGAGGAAGAGTCTTAAGCAGACTCCTTGCTGAGCGCAGAGCCTATTTGCAGGGCTTGATCTCATAACCCTGAGATCAGACCTGAGCCAAAACCAAACAGTGGACACCCAACTGATTGTGCTACCCAGGCACCCGATACATTAATGATTTTTATCTTAGTCTTTAATATACATCTAGAGGGGCACCTGGGTGGCTCAGTGGGTTAAAGCCTCTGCCTTTGGCTCAGGTCATGATCCCGGGGTCCTGGGATGGAGCCCTGCATCAGGCTCTCTGCTCAGCGGGGAGCCTGCTTACTCCTCCCTCTCTGCCTGCCTCTCTGCCTAATTGTGATCTCCCTCTCTCTGTAAAATAAATAAATAAAATCTTTTAAAAAATAAAATAAATCTAAAATTTATTTTGGTATATTTTTAGTGTAGATTTTACTCATATGTGGAATTTCAGAAACAAAACAAATGAACATAGGGAAGAAAAAGAGAGAGAGGTAAACCAAAAAACAGACTCTAAACTATAGAGAACAAAGGGTTTCTGGAGGGGAAGAGAGCAGGGGAAATGGGTTAAATGGTAATGGGGATTAAGGAGGACACTTGCTGGGATGCGCACTGGGTGTTCATAAGTGATGAATCACTGAATCCTACACCTGAAACCAATATTACACTTTACATTAACAAATTGGAATTTAAATAAAAACTTGGAAAAAAATGCAACCTCCCAAATCAGCCTCTTTATCAGTATAATTAATATGGTTGTGAAGTTTTACATTCTTCAGTACCAGTAAAAATAGTACCTTTTTCTATTTTAAGATTTTCTTCTAATTTTCCTTAAATTTGCTAAAATGTTATTTTCTTCATCTTGTCAAATATCACATTTTGAAAATATGAATCTGCTCTCCTTACTTCTACACATAATATATACATATGTATTTAATATACATTTAATTGTAGATCTAAGACTACAACCAACTAAGGGGCAAGGGTGAGAGAATAACAACATTATGTGCTGCTTACCTGACAAAGTAGAAACGGTTCATCAGAAACAAGTAGATAAGGAGAGGAAATAACCCCATTTCCAAATTGTGTACACTAAGTGCCTCTCTGGACTCACTCTGATATATCAAATAAACATGAAAAGCTGATCATTATTCATTAGGGAAATTTAAATTAAACTATAAAGAGATACCACTGTACATATGCCAGATTCTCTAACATTAAAAATTACTAATGAAGACAGAGACACAAATGGCTAACAGACACATGAAAAATGTTCATCATCACTAGCTGTAAGGGAGATTCAAATCAAAACCACATTGAGATCCCACCTTACACCAGTTAGAATGGCCAAAATTAACAAGACAATAAACAACATGTGTTGGAGAGGAAGTGGAGAAAGGGGAACCCTCTTACACTGTTGGTGGGAATGCAAGTTGGTACAGCCACTTTGCAGTCAAATGCTCTACCACTGAGCTATACCCCCTGTGCAGCCACTTTGGAAAACAGTGTGGAGATTCCTTAAGAAATTAAGAATAGAGCTTCCCTACGACCCTGCAACTGCACTACTGGGTATTTACCCCAAAGATACAGATGTAGTGAAAAGAAGGGCCATCTGTACCCCAATGTTCATAGCAGCAATGGCCACAGTCGACAAACTGGAAAGAACCAAGATGCCCTTCAATGGACGAATGGGTAAGGAAGATATGGTCCATATATACAATGGAGTATTATGCCTCCATCAGAAAGGATGAATGCCCAACATTTGTATCAGCATGGATGGGACTGGAAGAGAGTATGCTGAGTGAAATAAGTCAAGCAGAGAGAGTCAATTATCATATGGTTTCACTTATTTGTGGAGCATAAGGAATGACATGGAGGACATGGGGAGATAGAGAGGAGAAGGGAGTTGGGGGAAATTGGAGGGGGAGACAAACCATGAGAGACTGTGGACTCTGAGAAATAATCTGAAGGTTTTGGAGGGGAGGGGGGTGAGAGGTTGGGTGAGCCTGGTGGTGGGTATTATGGAGGGCACATACTGCATAGAGCACTGGGTGTGGTGCATAAACAATGAATTCTGGAACACTGGAAAGAAATTTAAAAAATAAATAAAAATTTAAAAAAAAGAATTCTCATACATTGCTAGAGAGAAAAATAAATGGGTAAAGCTACCTGTTTACACATTTACACTATAAGACGTGTGCAAGAATGTTCATAGCAGCATTATGTATAAAAAGAAAGGGGCACCTGGGTAGCTCAGTAGGTTAAAGCCTCTGCCTTCGGCTCAGGTCATGATCCCAGGATCCTGGGATTGAGCCCCATATCAGGCTCTCTGCTCGGCAGGGAGCCTGCCTCCCCCCTCTCTCTCTGCCTGCCTCTCTGCCTACTTGTGATTTCTGTCAAATAAATAAAATATTTAAAAAATAAAAAAAGAAAAATAAATTTAAAAAGTAGAATGAATATAAAAACAGTATATTGAACACTACACAGCAATGAAAAGAACAAATGAGAACTACATGTACCAATACTGAGCAATCTCACATGCATAATGTTAAACAAACAAAAAGAGTATGTATTAGTTTCCTCTGGCTATTCTAACAAATTAACACAAATTCGGTGACTTGAAACAACAGAAATTTGTTCCCTCACAATTCAAGAAGGTAGAATTCCAATGTCAGTTTCCCTAGTCCAGTTTCACAGAACTGCACTCCGTCTGAAGATTCTCAAAGATAACCTGTTCATTGGCTCTTCCAGACTCTGAAGATGTATTCTTTGGCTCATGGCCCCTTTCTCCATTTTCAAAACTGCAGTATTACTTATACAAATCTCTTCTTCCATTGTCACACTCCCTTCTGCCTTCTCTTTTGTAAAGACATTTGTGATGACATGTAGGGCCCAGCCAGATAAACCCAGGATAATCGCATTTCAAAATCCTTAACTTAATTACATCTGCAAACACTCTTTTTCGAAATGAGGTAAAATTTACAGGGATTAACATGTGGACATATCTTTGGGGGCCATTATCAGCCTACCACAGAGTGGATATGTAAATTTTCTAAGAAAAGTATATTCCAAATACTGGATATCTTTGAAGACAAAGAAAGAGATGGTGATCTATTTTGCAGAAAATATTTGTTCACATGTGTGATAGTTGCTGAAGTATTTTTTGTGATAATTCCTTCAGCTGTATAAATTTCATGCACCTTTATGTTTTGGCCTTATATATATTATACACATATGTGTGTGAATAACACACAGTTATATATATATATATAAAACTGTGTGTTATTCACACAGTTGGAATATATATATTCCATATATATACACACATGTGTGTGTATATGTATACATATATATATATACACACACATATATGTGTGTATATATATAAAAATGTGACAAGGAAATTATAATAACTCAATCACCCTATAATTTTCATGTTTTTCTTAATAAAAGTGTGCTCTTTAAGGAAATAAATAAGTAAATAAATGTAGTACTTTTACTTAAATTAGCAGATTCTCTTATTATGAAATTATTTTCCTTATATATTGTGTACTCTCTATATATCCATCTTCCATCTGTATACTTATCTACCAATATATTTAGGCTTTAACATATATAACTTTTTGTAGCTTTTACAGTAACAGTATGTACTTACTACCTTTACATTTGAATAATACCAAAAAGTACAAAGAAGAAACAAACCATCCAAAATGAATTATTCCAACTCAAGTTATTTCTGGCAGTTCTGAGTAACTTGTTTCTCCTTGTTTCTTATTTTTGATACTATTCAAAATTTTTAAATAAGCATAATAAGCATGTAGTATTCAATAGTAACATTACTACAAAAATCACTTAGATGAAACTTATGAATAAATTATGATGAAAATAACAGAATAGCTGCAGTAACTTATTTAGTGCCTTCTGTATATTATGCATTACTCTGTATTTATTTTCTAATCAGGACATTAATTTTACAAAAGAGGCACATAAAACACAATATCTCATCTATTTTTAGATGAGTAAACAGAAGTGCTTTGCGAGTTCAAGTGGCATAACCAATAGACAAATATTGTTGGGATACTGTTCCCAAGTCTGAAGGAAAAAAAAAATCTGATATAATCCACTGCCACCTAAAATGATTCAAATTCAATTCTGACTGACTCAGAATGGGTGCATTGGCATTTCATAGGTGCAGACTCTTCAAGGAACTCACTCAAATCTTGCTCTCCTCCTTCATCCTCCTTTACCTAACCCCTCCCTCATAACACACACAATAAACACAAACAAAAATAGTTCCTTGAGAGATGAGGTCATAACTTACACATTTTTTAATACCATAGTCTAGCACAGTATCTTACACTATATATTCATGCCCAAAATGTTTATTATGAATGAACTAGTGATTAGATTCTAGCATAAATCTATAACCATCAACTCAGCTATGATCCACTCAGCAAGAGTTAGGACCTCCAATGAAGCTATGCCATTTTACTTATGCAAAAGCTCTGTAACCAAAATGAGTGCTTGGGTAGTGAGCAACAGAAATCTCTTCCCTGCTTCCCACACAAAAAGACAAACCCAAAACAGTCTCTACTTGTCCTATACAGAAGTCACAAGATCACTACTATAAAAGCTCTCACTGCTATGGTTCCCTAAGTGATGCCAAGTGGAACTGAGAAATAGAGGCAAAGTTATTATCAAACAAAATGAAATAAGGGTCTGAGCACATTCTCTCTTTCACAGCTTTGCATCTGAGAATATCCCCACAGAGAAAAGCAATTCATAGGTATTCATGTGCCTAATGTGCAAATCAACACGCTGGCCGAATGCCTAACTTTACTAGATCAGAGTCATATAAATATAGGCAAAAGAAAACAATCAGGAACCAAAATTGTCCCTTATCAGGGGAAGTGTATAATAATCATGTATTTCCACAAAATTCCAAATAGATAAATTAAACCAATATGCACTTGAAGCAACAGTCACAATGCTCAACCTATGTGAGAAGGAAATTATCTTCCCACGAACTCAAAATTTAATATCACTCACTGTCCCAATGTGTCAGTGAAAGAGCATGCAACCTTTTCCCGAGACAATCCCTAAAACTACATTTTACTGAATTTTTTTAAGTATGTACAAAAAGTCTAAGAAGACAGTAAAGGCAAGTATTTCTAAAATGTAATTCAAATATCATTAAAATTATTTTTGGGGGTGCCTGGGTGGCTCAGTGGGTTAAACCTCTGCTTTCAGCTCAGGTTGTGATCTTGGGGTCTTGGGATCAAGCCCCGCTTCGGGATCTCTGCTCGCCAAGGAGCCTGCTTCCCCCCTCTCTCTTTCTGCCTGCCTCTCTGCCTACTTGTGATCTCTGTCTGTCAAATAAACAAAAAAAATTTTAATTTTTTTTAAATTTCTAGACATATTTATGTAATCCTTATTTGTAAATATCTAGAAAAATTTAACTCAATGAAATGCCATACAATCATAGATGTAAATATAGTTCTAAGATGTAAATATTCTTTAGGGTTCATAACTAAATCTTTTTATTCCCTGTTGAACTAAAAATTGTCATTTTATTTGTATTTCAATAAAATAAAACAAAATGAATTTTTAAGAAATGACAGTTTTCAACATTTTCTCTTTTGCTCCTTGTAAATACTAAAGAACAGGGTGTCAAGGGGGCTCATATGGTTAAGTGTCTGCCTTAGGCTTAGGTCATGATCTCCAGGTCCTGACATCTACCCCTACTGCGGGCTCCCAGCTCAGCAGGAAGTCGGCTTCTCCCACTCCTTCTCCCTCTGCCTCTCCCCGCTGCTCATGCTCTATCTGTCTCTCTCTCATATGAATAAATAAAAATCTTTAAAAAAATAAAAAATACTAAATAATTCATCTTTGCATATCAAACTGCTCAGCATTATCAAAGAACAACTGTTTCATTCTGACAAATAGGGAAATGATATAGATACGCTTTCCTCACATTCCAGTATACAGCAAAGAGAGATAACAACTTGATGGACAGTGGGAGAAAGACTATTTGTTCTAGAAGACAGACACATAAGGTCAATACACGAATTTTAGGTAGGGGAACAGCTTCTCTTGTAAAAAGAGAAACAACTTGGTGATCTATAATTTACTTGTAATGTCAGAAAAAAATAAAGCATTATGTCTCAACTTCAAAGTATCAGGCTTGGTACTATAGTTAAAACAAGGTATGTGGGTTTTAGGGGGAAAAAGGGGACCAAGAGCAAGATTTGGCTACTTCATCCAGGTGCTTCCTCTGAGTGTTAATCAAACGAAGGCTCTATTCTATTTGGGGCATCAATGCTAGAACTTTAATTCATTTGCTTCATTCTTGCCTTTCATCATCTTCTTTGTTGCTTGGGAACTGGGCTGACTTACTGATTTTGATTTTAATTTGTAAGAGTTTAAAAAAAGATCTTTAGTACTAGATCAAGGTACCCAATTTATCAGATACTGGAAATATTTTGTGAAGATGCAGCCTTTCCACTGAGTCACTAGAGAACCTAACTAACCTCTAAAATAAAAGGTTTGGTTTAGAGGCCTGATGCCAGGATACAAGTGCTGGCTGGCTCAGATCTGCCTCTTTCAAGCTTAATGAACAGTCAGCTTCCAAACACTCCTTATGGTTAATACTTGATAGAGCACAATATTTTCACACTGAAAGAGAAGTTCAATATATTTACTCAAAACTCCTAATTGAATAGCCAATTTAGAGTGAAAATTTAGTCTATAGATCTCTAGTTATTTATATGTTTGGGGGAATTTTAGGTTCACTTGATTTTGTACTCTGGGGCACTTACATAAAATGTGCTGCCAGAGCATGCATGATTGATCTTGTTTCGTTCCTGATACTAGCAAAATCTTGATTTCCCCTGACTTCCCATATGGCAAGCAAGTAGAGAAATCTAACAGTGACAATATCATAGCACTTTTCTCTGAGGAGCTCAAAAGTATTTTCCAACATTAATTCTCACAACATTCCTAGGAAGTTAACCAGCAGAGACACTATTTCTATTTAGAACAGGGATAAAAGTATTCCATGGATAGATAACTTATCCAGAATTTTACAGACTTTCTTTTTTTTTATAATATTTTATTTATTTAATTGGCAAAGAGAGAGAGAGAGATCACAAGCAGGCAGAGAGGCAGGCAGAGAGAGGCGGGAGCAGGCTCCCTGCTGAGCAGAGAGCCCGATGTGGGGCTCGATCCCAGGACCCTGGGACCATGACCCGAGCCGAAGGCAGAGGCTTTAACCCACTGAGCCACCCAGGCACCCCGAATTTTACAGACTTTCAATGGAAAAGCAGGATGAGAATAAGGTTTCCCATATCTTGGCTAACCATATGATTTACTGTCCACACCAGGGCAGTATGAAAGTGAAGAGAGCAATATTAATAATTATGCCAGGACAACAGTCATTAGCTAAAACACAAAGATACACTACCTATAGCCCACTGAATGTAAAAATGACAAAGCCACAATGCCTAGTAGAAAGCCACTGGTTTAAGACAGAAATATTGAACATACTGGTAAAGAGAAAATGTGTAAGGACATAAATAGTAAGTCAAAGGACTTGCTTCATTATTTCATTACTATAAAATAGAATTCTACTACTAATAGCTGTTGCATTTACTTATAGTCATGTACCATATATTTTTCAGAAACTAGTTGAAATTATACTTTGTATTAACTTAGTACCCAGAATTTTAATGTGCACATCAAAAATTTTTCTAATTCACTAAAAATGCCTCAGAAACTTTAAAAAATTGTCACAGTATGTTCCAAGGTATGAATACACTGTAATCAGCATAACCACAAGCCAATAATTGTTTTTAACTCTTTAGATTTATGAACAGTAGTACAACTAGAACTTTAGCATACATTTTTAATATATCCCCAATAATTTCCTTAGAATATATTCCTTTGATTGCCTCTAATTACATTGTGAATCTTCATTTACAATTCTAATTCTTTATGCTTTAAGTTTTTTTGGAGATTTGTTCTTTGATCCTATTGGTATTTGGGTGTTAGGATGAAGGTAAAAATCAGATTTTGTGTCATCCGCTATAAAAAAAAATTTCTGTGATTAGATTTATCAATACTTTTTAAGATCAGTATCAATACTTTTTAAGATTTAGTAATACCTTTTTAAGATCTCACTTTGTCAATAGTCTCATTTAGTGCTCTCACTTTTGTGATTCTCTAGATTATCCATAATTTTTAAATTTTTAACTCTGAATGTATTGATATTTGGCATGATTATTTTAGTTCTTCATATTGAAATGGTTTTTGGTTTTCTCACCTAAATTTTGGGTACTAATTTCCAGTTTCAGATTATTTTATAATGAAGGATGAATACTGTATAGCTTGAATTTGGTCTCTATATAGTTGTTTTGTTATTTAGAGGATTATATTTATTGGCACATCTCTAAGAAAGACATAATATGGGTAAATGTGTGCACTTTCAGCCTGTAAAGATTTTAGTCTTGAATTCTACTTTGAAATTAATATGGCTCACCTGAATTTGATTTTTCTTTCCATTGGGTGGGTATATCTTTGCTCATCTTTAACCCCTTCCCCCCGACAAATACTTGTCCTATTTCACTAGGTTTTAAGATTATTTTTGTAATCATCATAGGGTACAAATTGCTTTTTACTAACTCATTCTGGTATTCTTTGCCTTCTGGTAAGGAAATAAAACCATTTTATAACTGTCATCCTCCCTAATATTTGCTTGGATTTTATCATGTTTTCTGCTTTGGGGTGTTTTATATTGTACCTAAATTTTACCTTGTGTTCTCTTCTTGCAATGGACTGAGAAACTCTTTACATATTTTTAATGATCTCAATTTTATCAGAAGCTCCCTGGAGCAAATATCAGAGAGTGATCACTCAAAAAGGTCATATAAGAGGGTTTGAGGGAGGAATTTAGAACCAAACACATTAGTGTGGTATCTTAATTCTGCTGCTTATTAGCTAGAACAGTGGTTTCTACAATGGGATGTATATACTTCAGGGATAGACAAGATTATTTAATGGGGTGCTGAAAAAAAATTTAAGACTTTTATTTACATTTACTTTTTAATCTAAAAGTAGACAAGGTTATCTAATGGGGTGCTGAAAAATTTTAAGACCTTTATTTACTTTTTTAATTGGAAAATTGGGAAGTAGAATAAGTTTACCTAACATCAGCATATATATTCACAATAGTGCCCCCAATTAGTTGTATTTTATCAACAGCAACTAGCCAATCCTGAAAACAATGGGATTTCCAACCTGGGAAAGAGGAGGGCAATGTTGCCTTCTTTTATTTGTTAGTTTTCAGCACATTACAACCGTTTGCAATTGATGTGTACTCAGTTAAATAGGTTTAACTAACCCTGATAAAATGACCAAGTACAGTATTTGAAAAGATATTACATATTTAACATAATCTTAGTTATGCAACAAGAACAAGGAAAGGACAAAATTGATGCTTGCCCTACTTCTCTAATAAGAAAGGTAGGTCTTTGTCACCCTTATTTCTAGGGTCAACATATACAATCTAAACCTATCTGACAAAAATTAGCCAAAAAAATTTTTTTTAAAGATTTATTTATTTTAGAGAGAAAGAGAAGTTTGGGTTTTTTTGTTTGGTGTGTGTGTGTGTGTGTGCGCGCACGCGTGCACACACACATATGTAGGGAAGGGGCAGAGAGATATAAGCTTCAAGCAAACTTCCTGCTGAGCCTGAACCTCAGATGATGCAGGGCTTATCCCATAACCTTCCATGATGAAATGATAAAAAAGGAAATTATACACATTTTAAATTACTCTTGCTTCCTTATTTCTTAATTTTATATTATTCTTATATTTCCACATAACAAATGTACACTTAGAAGTTCTATATATTGTTTGCATAAAATGGTTTTACTCATAGGGATTCAATGAACAAGGTTGGAAACCTTTGACATTTGATCTTCTTCAAAGCCAGATATACATACACCTCATCCTTATATTCCCAATGTCCAGATCTAATACCATG